>PVJA010001941.1:14567-30513 GCA_004027025.1 Myocastor coypus | reverse complement strand
AACCCTCTAAGCTATGGATGCAACTTTTTAAAGGATTTATTTTGGCTCATGATTGTCAGAAAATTTACTCTGTGGGATAACAATATATCAGTGCAAGTTATGCCTCTAGGGATCCACAACATGAAACCTGGCCCATCTGGAAAGATGAGATTTTGGGGGAATATTTTAGATCAAAGCCATAACATTCTGTCCCAAGTCAATTTCATCTCATTCTGCCAAAACACATTTAACCTGTCTCTGAGGAGCATCAAAGATGGCATTTTCAGGACCGCTGAAATGCCCATGTCCAAAGTCTTCTCTGGCGCTTAAAATAAACTCTTAGCTGTGGGCATCTATAAATATATAATGCTGACTTTTAATTAAAAAGTAGAACCAGATATCACTATATTAACTAAATAAGAAATGTAAGAAATTACTGTACACAGTAAATATAAGAATATAAAGTAGAAAATGACATATATGTGTAACTTCTGTAACAACTGAGATAAGAATATTAATATCAAAATTTGATTTGAATATCTAGATTGCACTGTCAGTTTTCAAGAAAACACAATTTCAGTTATTCATATGTAATCTAGTAGAGAAAAAGCTTAATGGCATTTGTAACGGTTGACATTGGGCCAACTTAAGAAGCTTAGAAGTTTGCACAACTCAGCAGGGTTCAGGGTCCTTCATGTGTGAACATCTCATGCTGCACAACAGAAGGGCACAAACTGTGAGCTAAATAAACCTTTCCCTATTTAAGTTGGATGTCAGTCATTTGGTCTCAGTAATGAGCCAAAAGTAAGTAAGATAGCCCTGGAAAAAAATTTAAAAAGTGCAATACCTGGTCTCATGCCTTTTTCAATTTTTTTTTACTCCTCTGACAATTACATATTTTCTCTTAGATTATTTATAATAGTGCACTAGGAAATTCTAATACTATTTTATGTTTTGGTGTCATTTATAACATGCAGATAACTAATTTAATACTATAGTTAAAATGTGTTGAACAAATATTAAATTTATAAAACACTTTGAAATATTATCAAATATAATAGAATCAGTTTTACCTAAGTGTAAAATTATTACGTAATGAAATTAAAGGCAACACTTGAAAAGCAGTTGTGTCAGAAATTCTTTATCATGATACACAATGTTAGAATGTCACTTTGCAGGAAAAAGATACTACAATTTCTTATAAATGCTAAAATAATGTTATACGATACTTACATGTTTCTAGTAAAAGCTTTAATATAATAAATCAGAAGTCATGTTTATTTCTATTAATTAGAGTATTTACTATAAACCCAGAATTAAGCATAGTGTTGAATCATTAGAAACAAAACTTTTTAAAAAGTTAAATTTATCTATTATAAACACTATCTAAAATATATTCTACAAATACTATCCAATAGTTTTTTCACCATAAGAAACAAGTAAATCTGTTTTTACTTATTAGTTAGTATTATTTTGTATTTAAAATATTTCAGAAAACATACCTACAACTTTGAAGTAATAAGAATTTTTATAATGGATGATTATAAGATTAACAGAAGAGAATAAAAATATTCTTTATAGAAATTTAGGCCCTGGTTATGGAATTCAATGAAAAATAACTCCCTCTGGCTATTATAATCTAAAATATGTGTTATTAAAAAACAAAAAAGGCACAAATATATTTTGAGTACATGCTATCACATTATAATATTCTTATTTTAAAGATAAAAACAAAAACTAGAACACACAAAGACAGAAACACAGCAATGTAAGATATGGTACAGACTTTCAAAACTTTCAAATTCAGTTTTATTTCACTTTAGTGTCGTAAGACTTAGAGATCTTGGATATAAGTGAGGCAAATGTACTTTCTTGAGATTAAACAGATGTGACCTAGCAGTGGGATGAAACCAGGAAAGACTATACTATATTTGTGGCCTGAAGTTTGCATTGATAACAGTCAGAAACTAAAAATTACTATTAGACTGCATCATGAAATGCTCAGAGGATCATAAGGAAGAGTTGTCAGGAAATATCACTCAGATGAACACTGAGCTCCTCGCTCAGCTGAGTAAAGCGTCTATCACTGCTGGGTACCTTAGGAGATGCAAATATGAAGAAATTGTGTTCACTTTCTTCAATATACATCTTCCTCCAAGTTTCAAATATGAGACAACACTATATGACAGAGCAAGGTTTACATACCATATTTTTCCATGCAGCTGTGAAGTCTTTGGCATATTTATATGGCAGAGTGAATGGTATAGCAATGCTTCCCAGCAAAGCTACACAAACTATTACTTCCATATTTGAAAGAGGGTGTTACATGACAAAGAGCTAAAATATACTTGGACTCCTACTCGCTTCCCAACACCCACTCATCTTCCACTTCCAGTTTTTCTGCCTACCCAACATAACTTCAATATTTACAGTTACAAAACAAGGAGATCCCACACTCCTCAATCTCACTACTGCCTGCCCTTCCAAACTCTTTAATTCTACAGAATATACTTTACACCTAATTCAGTTTTTATCAATATTTTCAATCTATGATTCTAAGGACTAACAGCCATCAGCTCCAAGTTCTCTATATTATTTGGAAAGAGATGATACGATAAAAAGGCATAATTTATGATTCTCATCGTCTACTATCTATCAGACAATAGGGTGCAAATCCACTAACAAGCTTATAAGATCACTTTTGCATTGAGGCACACAAAGTTCTATTAGGATATGCATTTGTAGTATTCATCATACTTACTTCGGGGTGCTCATCTGTGCTGCATTAATTGTTCCCATCAAACATTAGGGTAATAAAATGCCCAGTGTATAATTCCCCGACTTATCTATATTGATATATGGAATCTTATTTTCCACCAAAAACATTTTTTTTTGCCTGTTTCCCTGAGTGAGTATAACAGCCTCAAGTGTCCTGGTGTTAGATGCTGCTTACACTTTCCTGGAGCTGCTGATGCTCTTAGGCTGGACACACATACATTTTCATGTTTATTGCCCTGAAGTTGGCATTTGCTAAATCTCAGAAGCAGCTGTATTTTCATCAGGAGAAAATGGATAAAGAACGTGGTGTTTGCCGCCAGTGTAGTACTACTCTGCCATAAAAAGCTAAATCTGGTCAGTTTAATATCTGGTCATATCAAGTGAAATAAGTCAGACATAGAAACTTGAGTACTGCATGATTTCTCTTAGATGAGAAACCCAAAGTACAGGTAAGAGTGAAATCAAAAATATATAATAAGAAGGTGGAAGACAGATCTTTCTCAGATGGGAAAGGAATCAAGAGAAGGAAGAGGAGGGCAAGAGGATGACAGAGGTGAAGGTGTTTCACATGCAGGGACCAACTCCCCACAAGGTGTGTAGACATGGTATACTTCAAAGAGATACAAAAACTCAAATCTCGAAAATTAGAGTCATGATGATAGAAATATTATTTATCTTATCCAAAGTGGTCATTATCATTATGAAACACTCCACCCTCTTGCTACTGCTGACTCACAGGTGTAAGTTCTCACTCCATGTGAGGATGAGTTTTCTATAATTATTTCTTACTCATCTACCGTGCTGCATCTCCATAACCTGTAGCTTCTGCTGGATGGATGACTCCTACACTAAGTTGTCACACCAAAAGGTACACCATTGATCCGCCTCAGAATGCAGACCCTCACTTTCAGCACATTTATTCCAATCTTGCTGCCACTTTCTGAAGCAGTTATGGAAGTTCTTTTATGTGAATGTCTCTGGAGGTGTTATTAAAAATATGGTGAATGAAGCTGCCAAGTACCATCCTCCAGAAAGGCAGGGCATTAAACTGTTATGGTGTGTGACCCATTCGCTGTACGCATTAGGCCTGGCACTCTGCCATGTGTGGCTCTTGCTGACATCAGAATGACAATAAAAGGCTCACATTTGGAATCCAGCTAGGATCTAAAGGCAGCTGTGGCTACAATCCCACATAAAGGACTGCAACAGCTATTTCCTGAATCGCAAGTGGCAAGAATCATAGAGAAACTGCATTCAAAGTGCAAAGGTATAATTTGAGAGGTATTGATGGCAATGTTTTGTAAATTTAAAAATTTATCGTAACTTCGTTTTTTTTTTCTATTTAAAGGAGAGTACAACTAGGTAAAACATTAGAAATGATACGGGAAGAAATAAGATTATAGGAAATTAACAGTGGTTGTTACATTTCACATTGTTGTCTTAAAATTAGTTGCTCACATTACCAAAAATAAGCATGAAAAATTGATCAAAATAAAAAACTTAAGCATTAAGTCTTCTTTTCAAAAAATCAGTAGAAATTATTAGTGCAATAATTCTCCCTATACTGTGTCTCTACACACTCATTTTACCCCTTGTTTCCTTTGTTTTCCTCTTTCTCTCATTACAATTCTTTTTTTTCTTTTTGAGAAGTTTCTTTCACTTTCACTATATCCGTTGCACTTTTCAGATCTGATTGACTGCTTCAGGATCTCATGTCAGAAAGATAATATAACCATTGTATTTTTACCTCAAGACAATATCATCTTTTCTTATCAACCTACTCTAAAAACATAACAGTTATTGTTTCAATCTCCTAAACTGAACCTAAGGTCTATAAGAACCTGACATGATGAGAATTAGGTTTCTGTTGTCTTACAAGAATTGTCATTGACCACAGAAAATGCAGAAGATACTGCAAACACATCTGGCCACACTGACGCGTGGAGTGCCAGGTTCAGCTAATATGGCATTAAGTATAGAGCATGAGAAACGCTATGAAGTAGACAGCATGGAGGACAAAATCTCTTCAAAATAGGGGCTAGGAATTTAGCTCAGCATCAGAATACCTGCCTAGCAAGCTGGAAGACCTGGGTTCGGTGCTTGGCACCAAAAACAAACATATAATAATAATAATAATAATAATAATAATAATAATAATAATAATCTTCAACTAAAACACAATTACAAAAAAAAATGTTCTCCTAGAAAGTGCCAAACAATAGACATTGAATCTCATATCTTTCATTTGCATGAATTTTTAGAAGTATTTCTCTTTTTTACATCAAGATTCAAAGCTCAGAATTAATTTTAATGATAGAGAAAAATACATCTGCCCTGATTACCTGGGCCCAGCGATGCGGTCCTTATTCCCAGGATCATTGAAAAACTTGGGGAAGGAGGAAGAACAAATTGTGCCAGCCAAATGCTCTACAAAAATACAAAATGCATCTTCTGAGAGGCATAAAATAATTATTAAAGAAAAACATCTCGTTTAGAAAGAAAATGCAGTGCTTAATCAGTGGCACACTTTTCATCTTTTATTTTATATCTGTGTATCTGTGTCTCTGAGTACATAAAATTAATAGAAGACTTTCTCAATGAGACCAAAAATGTGACTTGGGTTCAATTTCTATATTTTATACAAGATTGTCTTAGTTACTCTTCTATCATTGTTGGGACAAATACCCGACACTCAAAATGAAGGAAGGAAAGGTTTATTTAGCTCACAGTTCGTTGAGGTTTCAGTCCATATTCAGCTGGCCCAAGGCTGAGTATAGCAGGGCAGAGAGCATCCAGCTCATGGCGGCAGAACAGCAGCAAAACGGTGGCGGAGGCAGCCAATCACTCAGGGCAGCAGAGCAGCAGCAACAGCTGAAGTCTGTTTCTCTGTCTCTATTTATATTATATTTAAGCTCTCCACCTCAGCCTCTGCCTTAGGCTATGTCCATAATCGCAGAAGTTTGTAGACCTATAATCCCATAAATACTAAAACCCATAATCCCAGGGATCACGGATCAAGTTTCAAACTCTAGAAGTGCCCGCCTCCTGACTCATGAGGCTTTGGGGGGACAAATAGACATAAACTATAACAAAGATGTATTGTAAAATAAACGATATTTTAAAGGGAACATATAAGTAATTAAAATTCAAATTTAACTAGAGTTTTCTCAAATGAGAAAGGAGGAATTAGTAAAATTTCAAGACAAAGTTTTTTTTTTTTTTAGTGTTATGGCTGTCTCAGCCTGCCCTGAGGGTGGGGCTGGCACAGCATGTGGTGCTGGAGATGGAACTGCGGTCCCTGTGGTTGCCTAAGCTCGCATAAGCAATGGCTTTAGTCTACTGAACCATCTCTCCACCTGGGAAATTGTATAGTTACAGATATTGAAGTGATATTGATATAATCCATTAAAAATTCAATATAGAATATAGAAATATATAGAAATAAATGTTAATGCTAATGGTGACAATGTAATATAAACAGAATAGAATTTTATATATTTTATAATCTAGCCATTTTCTTGGAAAATAATATGGATTTTTTCAAAAACTTAAAATATAAGTTTTGATACTTTAAAAGGATGTGACTTTTTCATTAAAAAATTAGAGAAAAAATATTATAAAACATCTGTAGAGTCAGAAAATTATAAATGAAGTCTAATACATAGCAATAAAATTCAGACTTTATAAAAAAGATATACCTTAAAAGATTTATATTGCCATAAGCAAATTTATTGTGTATTAACGAACTTGTGTTTCAACGACTAAAAGGAAAATGAAAATTCTGTATCAAAAACAGATGAAGGAGAGGAGCCATCTACTGTATGCATGAGGGAGATACATGATGGTGTGCTTATATACTCATTATTGAGGAAAAATCAAACACTGAACAAAGAGGTGGCTTCGAACTTATAAATAATATTGGGAGGATAAGTTACTCATTTTTGCTAATTAATAAAATTGGTAAAACTTAATTTCAAATACTTTTGCATTTTCTTCTTATAAATTTGCTAAAAATTGGACATTTTCTTCCTGCTTCCTAATACCTACCCTCCACTTTTGGCCTTATTATCTTTCAGATTTGTCACACAAAATAAACAAAGCAAAGTTCTCACATGAGTGTTGGATCCATTTCAGTTAAAATTAGGGGACAAGTGATAAGAAATGGAAAAGGAAAGAAGGGATCAGGCATAAAACAAATAATGAATGTAAAGCAAGAGAAATAAAGTTTTATAAATGGAGAGGCAAAGAAGGATTGAAAATAAGGGAGGGAAGTAGAAAAGAAAAAGACTTAAGATACATAATGTACAGGTACAAATGCCACAATGAATGTGAAAATTAAAGAAACATTTTAAAAATGGCATTTCAAAGGGTGGAAATGATGCTAAATCATTCAAGCTATATTTTAAGGGATGAAAAGTGTTATTTCTCTTCAAATATATTTGATACATGAGTTTATAGCTAACCACAGTAGGTAGACATACAGTATAATGAAGAAAAAAGCTTAATTTCTTAGAAAATATATTACATAAAAGACATATTACCATTCATGTCCCTCAAAATATTCCTTCTCACTTCAAAAAACTTGTCCAATCATTTCTGGCACTTTCTGTTGCACATAAGGAATTTTTTTTCTTTTTGTACTAATGACCAAGAAATAGCCATGAGACAGTTTCACTGCAGGTTGTTAGGATAGCTACAATAATTATTATGTTGGATATTGTCTTCATAGTAGTTATTCAGAGTAAAACATGCAGACATGATATTTTGTCTAAACACTATCAGTACAAATACTTCTTCTCATTGAACAAAGAGAAAGTAGAGATATATATAGCACAATAGTACATAATGGTATTGGGTTATCAGTGCAACTGGCAATATTGGAGGCTGTTAACTTGAGTTTTTTACAGTTCGGCATATTAATATGGCTTTCATTTTTATACTTCATGTTTAGAATTTTGTACTGGATGGCTGAGATGAAGATAAACAGAGACCTATATAGCTAAAAATGTAAATTTTGTATCTGACAAGGTGAGTCAGGTCATCTCAGGTTACACCCTGAAACCATATATAGCGGGTTTGTGGATCTTTGGTCAGTGTCAGCCATCTGTATGAGTCACAGACATTGTTTGATGAATTTGCTCTCTCTGGAATTCTGAGAGAATGTTTTCTTTGTAGGTAACTCTCCTTAGGCATTATCAGTCACTTTCCTCTGTGGCCCCATCATCTTGAACAAAAAAAAATTGGGCCATCCACTGAGTTATAGGTTGTAACAGTGTAGGTTCCCTTATGTCCTGAGTCCAAGCAATTTATCTTCATGAGTGTGCCATATTCATGCCATATTGTGCCTCAATATCTAAATTAAACTCCAAATATTACTGTTTGTTGCCTTTTTCATTTTGTTACTTTTAATAAGAAATAATAATGAAATAGTTTCAAAACATTAGTAGGACAGCCACAATAATTAGTGCAATGCATATTGTTGTTTTCATAGTAATTGTTCAAAGTACAAGATAGACATAACTTTTCTAAACACTATTGGTATAAATATTTCTTCTTATTGAACTAAGAAAAACTAGTTGTATGTATATTCTAGTATTGCAAAATAGTAGTGGGTTATAAGAAGAACTAGAAATGTTGGAGCTGTTGACTTGAAACTTGCAAAACTCAACATACTAATCTGGCTTTATCTTTTATGACTCGTGATTAAACTTTTCTGCTGGATGGTTAAGGTCAAGTTAAAGCAAGGCCTATACAACAAAACACGTAACTTTTATGTCTCACAAGATCAAACAAATACCCTTGAAACCATGAGATTTAACTTGAAACCATGTACAGCTTCCTGTAGAACTTTTGTCAGGGTCAACCATCTGGATGAATCACAGCCAATGCCTGACCAATTTGTTCTCTGTGAAAGCCTGAGAGAAGGTTTTCTCTCTAGGTAACTGTCCTTAGGGGCACTATACATCATCTATTTGAATAGAGATGTTGGGACACCATTGAGTTATAGGATGTTACAGTACAGGTTCTCTTATGCCCTGAGTCCTCACCCTGAAGGGCTAAGGCCAAACTATTGGCTATCCTTGTAGCCCTTCTGTTTCCCAATTTTGTATTCTGCAAACTTAAGTTGTTAACCCTTCAGAAGAAGAGCTTAAGTGATACTATTATTATGTAACATAGGTATTGGAGCTTAACATCATAGTCTTTCTGAATGTCAAATGCCTTGGACTTAATATGAAACCTGTATTTTCCATCAATCATTGATATTGTAATAAATCCGTACAGATTGTGATAGAAAAAGTTATACATTTTTACACAGAAATTTAAAAATCTAACCATATACAAAATTATAGCAGACCAATCCTATGGCATTTTTCCTTTTTTATTCTTTTATTACCCTTTTTTGTTTTTTTTAAACAAACATTTACGTGAGAGAGAGTATAGCAATAATTGAAATGACATTAGAAGCAGTGCATATCTAAAAGACCAGAAAGACAGGCATTGCAACCATGATTTTAGTATTAGACATTGCTATCTTCAGTGTCAAAAAAATGTTGATGATTATTAGGACCACTGTCTAATTCATCCTGTGTATATAATTAGTGCATGGCTTTGTCCCTGGCTTCATGGTCATTTTCACTTTGTTTTATGGCCAGAAGTCACAGTGACAAATATTTTAAATAACATGATTAAGGACACACACTAATGAGTTAGTTAGCTGGCCTTGCAATTAGATGACATTCATAAGATGCATTTGCTATATATTTTAGCATACCTTGTATATACACACTATACAAATATGTGTAATGAATACATATTACATTAACAGTATTATAATGTTTAAAAAGTATAATATTAACTGGGAAGAATGTGGCCCATAAAATAAGATAGTACACCCTTGGATTAAGTGACTGTAATACAAGAACAGTACGATAACATGGAAAATGATTACTGACATAGCCATCCTAATTGGAATCAATAATCAGTCAAAGCAGCATTATAACTGAGATAGCTCTACTAAAGTTTGAAGTTAGAGTAGAAAGTATGTATAGGTTAATCTGGTTGCTTCAGAATATTTAAGTGTCTGATTATCATCTACACAATATGTTTGTTACATTGCACTTTAGAAAGTGCTCTTGAATTGCCATTGAAGCAGTAAGTTATGACAGAGTATTTTTTATCATAGTAGCTGGCTTACCCAGTTCCCAACTGCACACCAGAGAAATAAATGGAAGCAATCCTATAAAAATGAGCATATTTTTGTTTCTAAAATGAAAAAAATATATATACTACAATCTAAATTAATGTAGTGTCACTTTCAACTCAAAAAGAAATCTACATTTCTGTTGTCACTCAGAAAATTACCTTTTGTGCTGATGGATTTTTGATTATTTCAGAAAAAAATTATAGTAGTTTATAAGTAAATGTAAATACATTTTTGTTGCATATCATCACTATAGACAAAACACAGAATACCATTATTTTCTTTTAAAAGTGTATGTGAAGTGCCTCAAAGCTCATTACAGCTTTTCCAATAAATTACATTGGGAATGTTAACCTCTACTAAAAATATTTATCAGGACAGTGAGCTTCAGGGTCTAATAGTTCAAAATTTCAGGTTTTGGGAAATGAGCTTGTGTAATGGTCATTCTCCACCCTTTTCATCTTGTAAATTCTATCTCAAAGGTATTCTGTGTGATTATTCCAAGTAGAGATGTTTCTTTAAAAAGCTACTATGATAATCATTAGCACCATGGAAGCACAGCTGTCGGCCAACCTTTGTGCTTTCAGATCACCTAAACTCGAAGACAATATGCAGAGAAAATAAAAGCGAGCCTCAAGTCTACATCTGCACTTCATCAAATATCAAGTGGAAATTCAAATGTTTTTGAGAACTTAAAGTGTTCAAACAACACACTTAAGGAATGTTATTAGAAAATTTAACCAAGACGCTTTGAAAAGAGGAGCTATATTTGTGTCAAGAATATTTGAAAGACCAGGAGGAGTATGACAATGCAGAAGGGTCACACACATTAATAAAATGTAGCATCATAGAGAGACTTGAGTCTACTGGCTCTTCTTTCTTGACGTTCTTTGTGTAAACACTTACTTTCCTTTTTGTTTCAGTCACTTAAATTTTTTTTTTTTTTTTTAGTCACTTAAATTTTTGTAATTGCTCCCTTCCACTTCTTTCTTTCTTTCTTTCTTTCTTTCTTTCTTTCTTTCTTTCTTTCTTTCTTTCTTTCTTTGTCTGTCTGTTCTTTCTTTCTTTCTTTTTTTCTTTCTTTCTTTCTTTCCTCCTTCCTTTCCTTTATTTATTTCTTCCTTTTTTTCTTTAAAAACACTACTTTGCATTTCTGAATTTTGAAATACAATATTGTCTAACTCACATTAGACAGGATATACCATATAATTTCTTCAAATTTTATAGCAATGCTCCTCAACTTTGCAATATGCTAGGTGTTTGTTTTTAGATCTTCAGCAATGTTTCACAAATATCTTCTGACAATATTTCTGACAAAACAATTCTCTCCCATTTTAGTCCCACATTATTTTTAACATTTTAGTTGAGTACTTTCAGCATGGCAAGAAGGGTTAGTTTGATGATGTGGAGTACTGGAATTTCATTTTTAGGTAAGGTCTCAGATGAACTCTCTACATTTTTGCCATTAGATTTTTTTTTTTTTTTTGCCTTTTAAAACAGAATATCTAATTAAGCATGCAAAAGATAACTCGAAACATTTGAGTTTTTTATGCAGAATACAGTTTTGAAGTATTTTGTTCTATTGAATTGCAATTACTTTTGCCTTGCTATCTTGGTAAATGCATTTACAGTTCAAAAAATGTTAACTCTGCCACTTCCTTCTCTTTCTTTTGCTTTAATTAACAGTATTCTGATTTGCTGTATTCTCGAAAAAATTTAAACTTCTTTGTCTCTACTCTCTTATTGAAATATAATTATAAACTTGAAACTTTATAATTATATATAAGAACTTATTATCTAATGCATACACTAAATAGGACAAGAGTCAGTCTTGATAACAAAAGTGAGAGAGTTTAATATTCTATACTTGCAACACAAGAGATCTTCTTGAGACTTCTCAGCAAAATCTACTTTGCACTATATGGACCAATAATCTGGAGACTAGGATTCTAAAGAAAAATTCATACCACATCATTCCTTGGGTTGATGGCGCATAGAAAAATAGATGGTTTGCAGTAGTGGTATACAGCCAATAATTATTTGCCCACAGAAGACATTTAAATATTTATATACCTGATATTAAGTAACATTATTTCATAACATTAGTTTATATATACAAAATCTTTAGGCTGCCATTCTGAAATGCCATAACTTTCTGCCTATTAGTATTTCTAAAACTTTATTAACTTAAATCTAATAGCCAGTTTAAATCAATGTTAAATTACAAACAAGTGCTTAATTCAAGATGTCTGCTTACACTGAATATCATTTTCCTTTTCTGTATTCACATTTCTAATATTTTTTTTTTATTTTTGTACAACATTCTAAGTGTCTCAGTTATTTTCTCATTTCTTGGAAAAGATATGCATTATTCACAGGTTAAAGGAGGAACTGTTTACTTTATTCACAGCCTAGAGATAATTCATGCCATAGTTAGCTGGTTACAAGGCAGCATAATAGTCCAAAATGGCATTCCAGAAGAAAAGCAGTCCTTGGCATGGTAGGCATGCATTAGCAGATGGTAGTGTGCCTTCCCTCTTCACTTTCAGATTCTGTCTGGCTATAAGCCTATTGATTAGTGCCACATGCTTCTAGAATAAGCTTTCCTATTATCCTTCCCTAGAACCCATCAGTGGAGTAATTTAGTTGTAACATACCCATGGTCCATATTCTAATGATCCAGCTGCCTCTGAAAAGTCACTCCTATGAGTACATGAAACGTTTCAGGAAGTGTAGATTCAAGCCATAACTTTCTGCCTATTAGTCCCTGAAGTCATACGGACATCACTTGATGCCAAAAACATCTAGTCTATCTGTTACAATTGCCAAAGTCCTAACAGATTCAGGAATGTTGTAAAGTCCAAGTAATAAGTCTCCTCGAGATATAAGGTAAACTCTTAACTGGAAGTCTCTAGTTAAGTGAAAGGAAATTAAACTTCTAACATATATTGGAAAAAGATAAACTTCCCCATTGCAAGGGACAAATAGGAGAATAGAAAGTATTGAAACCAAAATGAAAATCCACCATGGCAAACATAATTCCCTGCTCCACAAGCAGTATCTGGGTCAATCTGTGGCAAGATGTGAATCCCAAAGTGTTTGTGTCACCTTGCTCCTATAGCACTGATTGTGGCTATAGCACTTATGGCTTCCCCTGTGGGTTAGCTTTGCTCGTTGCTTACAGCTTTCCTCTGAAGTCTCACAGTCTTGGATTCTCCACATGTTTTAGGTTCCCACTGCACTTTTTGCTTCATATTCAAAGTTTCTCACAATGTCCTCTTAGAGACAAACAGAATGGCTTGTCAGGCTTGCTTCTCAATTCTATAAAGAAGCTTTTTGACCCCCAGCTCTTGCATTCTGCATTCACCTAAACCCAACATTGTATGAATGACGCTAATGTCTATCACCATCTAGATCAGTACTTAGCCTCACTTCTCTGTTTGCTGTAGGAGTCCAGTGTTTGAATTGCTGAAGCTATAAACCAAATTTTGAGAAACAAAATCTTTAGGCTGCCATTCTGAAATGCCTTATTTACTTTTCTCTCCTCCCTGTGACAAGTACCCAACATGCCATGTTAGGGGAGGAAAGGTTTATTTAGCTCACAGTTACTGGAAGTTTCATAATTTAAAGCAGCCGGAATTACATAGCAAGACCTCAAGTCTCTATGCTGCGATGTCCAGGATGATTAGCACCTTACCTCCCCAGATTGCCACCTGGGAGAGGGGCTGCCCTCTGACAGAGCATGCTGTCAGTTTAGTGGTTTGGGCCTCTGTTGACCATGCCCCTTCAAAGCCCCGCCTTGGTCCTTTGGCCCCACCCCTCAAGTCTCAAGCTTGACAGCCCCATGATTTACATGAGGCTTTGGGGAACAACTAGGTACAAATCATAACATGAAGCATGTGTTCCATGGCTGCATTCTGTAATCTACTTGAGGTTATACAGTGCAGAGATATATTGGATTTTGTGGTGTCCTCCAGCTACTTTTTTCTATTGTGCTATTCCTTTGCAACAACCAAGTTATCCTCTGATCCATCTTTGCCAATCATGTTAAATGTTCTGGCCACATTAAGAACTTTTCAGGTCATCATTTTGGATCCTTTTCTCTTGATTCTCAAGGTAGGTTTGTCAAAAGCCTTGCCACAGTAGCCACGCCACCATATCTGCACTAGACTGTATTGAAACTGTTTCTGCAGATTAACAAGATGGCACTCCTTATTCTCAGTCTCAAGCAAATGCTTTGTGTATGAGCAAAATGCAGACAAATTTTCAATCAAAGCATACTACATGTGGTCAGGAGTCCTCTGGCAAGAGTCATTGTTCTTATCTGAAAACTACCAAACCTGCCCTTTACGAATTTCATTTCCATCAGCAGAATTTCACACCAAGCTGGGAAGATAGCTCAGTGGAATAAGCACTTACTTGGCAAGTGTGAGGGCCTGAGTTCAATCCCTGGTTCAAAAAAAAAAAAATAGAACTTCTCTAGAATTTTTGGGCTTACAGTATTTCCAGGCTACTTCATCAGCTAGCATCTTCCATTCTTTCCAAACTCTTACCACTAGCCAGTTTCAAAGGCTCCTGAAGCAACTGGCCAGATAATGTCACACAAGGACCCAAATTCTCTGGTAGCAAAATCTCATTTACCACTTTTCATGCTGCAGCAACACAATACTTAAAACCCACAATTTAAAAAGTTTTTCTTTTCTTTTTTTTTTTTTTTTTTTACTTTTTGGTTCATAGTTTTTAGAAGTTTCAGTCTGTGGTGGGCTGTATCCATGGCATCATCACATGGAAGAAGAGAAACAGTTAATGGAATGGTAAGCAGGAACCGGAACCAGTGATCCTCACTTTCTTTTTTCCCTTTATATTCATTCGTTGATTTTTCAACCCATTGATGGGTGCCATCCATGCCCAGGGGAGGCCTTCTCATTATCCATATGCAAAATTATGCTAAAACATTCAGTGGATTAATTCAGTATCCACAACTGCTAATTTATACAGTAGGTCCTTAACTTACAAATGTGTTTTAATGAATTTTGTCCAGGATAATTGTCCATTAGTGGAAATCATCCATAAGTCACAGAAGTGAGTCCTGTGTAGAACACTTGTGAAAATTTGCAACTTCAAAGTTCATAAATCAGTTACTTACTGTATTAGCACAGCTGTACCCAAGACCCTCTGAAAAGGCTTACTCATTAGAACATGAGAGTTTGGGGGGACTTATAGATACAGGCCATAAAATTGTTCCCCTACAACATTAAAATTCTGACTATTTGCCCAATTGATATTATTTATTTTCAGTAAAGTAGAAATCATTTATATCCAATTAAAATAGTTGACAACAAATCAATCAACAATAAATATTTATTAAACATTGCATTATTTTAGATGTTTCAGTTTAAACAATATTCTTGTAAATATAGAGAAAATATTTAAATTACTTCTAAAATATCCTCTGCATTTATAAATGCCCATAGCATGGCGTAATTATCTTTCTTTAAATTTTCAAACATTTTCCCTTTTTGGAAAACACAATCTGTACTGGCAGATAAAGTCTATTATTTATTCAACAGTAGGAAACAGAGACATGGATAGTTTCCTGCCAACATATTTAGTGAAAATATTAAGAACAGTGTGGGTACAAATCAAAAAGAATTCCAACATGGAGCATCTCTTAACCTTTGCCAAGTTCCTCATAGGCCAATAATCACTACTTCACAATGATTCAGTAAAATATAAAATGAGGCCACCAAAATATTTCATGTGCCACAGCCTATTAAGCAGATGACAAACATTAAGCACCAGATGTTTTCTTTGACCTAAGCTGGACAGGAAGTACAGAATGAATAACAATGAGTTTTTCTTGTCTAAAACTCCCCAAACCAGCTTATATTGAACATATATCTGTAAAAATGTTCTAGATTTTAGGAAAAACTACTATATATATATATATATATATATATATATATATATATATATATATATATATAT
>PVJA010001941.1:0-14467 GCA_004027025.1 Myocastor coypus | reverse complement strand
CATTTATTTGGTGCAAGGTCTTACTGCACAGCTCAGACCCAGAGTGGTCTTCCTATCTCAGTCTCCCCAGAGCTTGGATTACAGGCATGCACCACCACACCTGGGTTTGAGGCCAGATCAGTGCGCTCACAGTTCCACACTGTGGATCTGGCACAGCATGCAGTACCAGAGATCAAACTCATGTTCCTGTACTTGTGAAGCAGCTAGGCAGCCAAAGTACCTCCATAGCCCTATGATATTTATTTTCATAAAATAAATGTTAATTTTTGCTACATTTATGATACTACTGAAATTATGAATATGTTCATTATAAATGCATATAATGTGTATATACACATATCTATAGCTATATCTGTATAGGACAGAGAGACAGAGAGCAGTGTTACCTCATAATCTGTAATATTACAATTAAGAACTTGCTTTTTATGAATTGACTTTCTGGTTATAAATAATATATTGAACACTTGGTGATATATAAGCATCAATCATACAACAAATATCTGCAACATATATATATATATATATTTATATATATATATATATATATATAGTATACATGCAGATAGTAACAGTTATGTCAAAAATAAGAAAACAAATTTGAGGAATCCAGAAGTCATGAATGGTTCATTCAACAATAAAGCAAATACAGCCATATTTGTAAAGCAAAATAACACAAGCAATAATGGTCTATAACTTGATAAAGATGACGACTGTAGTAGCAAGCTAGAGTACAGGGAAAATAGATTCATTGAGGTCCCAAGGCACAGGCATACCCTCATTTTGTGTCAAAGAGCCACTTGGAAATTTCTGACGCTAGCAGCATTCTACAGGTGTGGGTTTTTCTACCTGATACCAGCATTGTAAGTGTCTTGTAATGAAACAAAGAGAAATATTACATCTAGAGGACAGCCACTAATACACTTCGGAAAGGAAAATCTGTAATGTAATCACCTCAGAGACAGAAATATAACCCAGACTCCTGCTTACTAGGTTTGTTGAAACACTAATTACTCTCCCTTGGCTCTTCATGCAAACATTAACATATTGTGTGGCAGACGTAGTTAAGCTCACTAATCATCTGCTTAACATACAAATATTTGCTTAGTTTACTCATTTGAGACCATAGTAATCACATGAATCCAAGAAAGAGAATAGGAAGGCCAAAGACTCCACGAGAAATATGTAAGGAAAAGGAGAAAAAAGAGATGGAGCAGGAGAGAGAAAGGCAATTCCAAGTATGCAAACGGCTTCATCTGCTATTGCTTGTGTTTTGGGTGGAAAAAGTCTCCTCCAGCCATAGAATGTAGGCAGCATGTAGAACTGAAAAGAAGCTGGATCAATAAAAAGCAAAAGCAAATAGGGACCTGACTCCTATAGCACTGGGTACTGAACTATATCAACCAATGAATAATGGAAGAAAGAGATATTCTTCTATAACTTTCCAAAATCAAAGCAGGGCCGGTGAGATGGCTCAGAAGTCAAAAGTACCTGCATAGGCAAGCTTAGGCTACCACAGGGACCATAGTTAGATGCCCAGCATCATATACTGCACCAGCCCCATCCTCAGGGCAGGCTGAGATGGCCATAATAAAAAAATAATAATAATAAAGGTAAACAGACCTACTTGTTTCTTAATTTGCAAAACTTCAATCCAAGAACCACCAAGTTCCTTGAACTTTCACTCAGTTGATTTTATTTATTTTATTATTTAATGCAATAATCTTGTACCAATTTTCAATTGTTAAATTTGCGATCATATGTTACATTAGCAATAGAAGGCTAGTGGATTAGTAAATTGTCTATTATCACTTTAACATATCTCCTGCATGATCAAGTAAGATAATAAACAGAAAATACAAACTGAAAAACTTATTTTTTTCCAGAACCAGGGATTGAACTCAGGACCTTGCACTTGCCAGGCAGGCACTTTTGTCCTTGAGCTATCTTCCCAGACCCACAAGTTGTAAAAAAGATTAAACACGTTTATAGTTAATTATATTGTTTAGAATTTGATGTATTTGCTGAAAATAAAATTATGAAAGTGAGAAAATCTGATTAGTAGGAGAAATTAAGCATTACAAGTTGATGGAAAAATAAAATAAATGTTAAATACATTGTTGACATACACAGTTTATATAGGCATGTTATATACTCAAATAACTCTATGGAAGCTGGGCATGGAGGTAAATGCCTATAATCCCATCTCTTGGGTGAGAAAGGAGGATCTGTGCGTGTTTGAAATCAGCCTGGGCTACAAAAGTGAACTCACGGCCAGCATGAAGTACATAGCAATACCCTATCTCAAAAAACAAAAAACAAAATTAAAAAAAAGAAGCAAGCAAGCAAGCAAGCAAGCAAGCAAGAAAGAAAGAAAGAAAGAAAGAAAGAAAGAAAGAAAGAAAGAAAGGAAGGAAGAAAGAAGAAATTCAAATAACTCAATGGTATTCTCTGTTACAAGGTAGTAATACATAAATGCAAGTTAAACCACAGAAATTTGACATAACATAAAATCCTCCTGCTCATCCATTAATGCTGCAATCAATGACAAAATTTTCTGGTTTTCTTGGTATTGCCTTTTCTTGTTTTGAGATGATACAGAGACATGTTAAACATTTAAAATTGTTTCTACTCATGGATATTTACATTTTTCTATGCCCTGACTCTGTGAATATTATTGCTGACAGTGACAGAATGCCGGCATAAGTTTGTCATACTGATTTTATTTATTTTGGGTATATATTTAGAAGTGACATTATCGAATCATGTTGTTATACAATTTAAAATTTTTGAGGACCTCCATATTGCTTTTGAAAATGGATGTGCTAATTTGTAATACTATCAACAGTATCTATAGGCTCCTTTTCTCATTTTCTAATGTAACCTACTTTTCAGTTTATAATAATAACAAATCTGACATTTAAAAGGCCACACTCAAGTGTGTGCCAAATAGTTCAGCATATTAAAGCACCTACAAGTAGGGGCATGGCCCAGGGGTTCAAACCATGGGCCTGTCTGCTGGCCCTGCCCCCGGGGCGCTGAGAAGCAATTGAAACTGGGCAGGGTGGCGCACACCTGCAATCCCAGGTCTTGGATGGCTATGAACAGGTGGATCACTATGAGTATGATCTAGTAGTGAGACCCTGAATCCCCTGTAGACCCTTCCCTAAAATACAAAAAAAAAAAAAAAAGATCATACCCTACTGTGGTTTCATTTGCATTTTTCTTATGATCATAGGTATCACATATATCTTCTAAAAAATTAATCACCAGTATGCTTTATTTTGATAAACATCTATTCAATTTTGTGGCCCATTTTAGCTTATGTGGTTGTTCTAGTTATTTTCTCATCACTGTGAGCCTTAATTACATAGTCACAGAATAAAAGTGAAGTTTATTTTGTAGGGTTTTGTAGAATCTTCAGTTCATATTTGGCTGGTTCCACAGTAAGACACCAAGGTAGAATTGTGTAGCACAGGAGAGCTGCTCCATGGATGACAGGCAGGAGGCAGAGATTACAGACAGAAGCTTTGGAGACTGAAATCCCCAAGGTCACACCACCAGTGATCTTTTTGTTTTGTTTTGTTTTGTTTTGTTTTGTTTTTCCAACCAGATCCCACTTTCTAGATACAAATCAACAGTAATGTTCCATTATCCAATCACCTTCCAGAAGCCACAACTATGAATGCCTTGGGTCCTGGGGAGAACAAATCATAGATATAAATCATAATATTCTAACCTTGATCCCCAAAAGACTCATGCACATCAGTTTATGCAAATGAGTACGTGGGGATCTGCTGGTTTCTGAGATGCCTTCAAACCTTTTTTTCTACTCAACTGTCTTGCTTGCTCTTCACTCAGTGTTGAGCTGGCTAAAAGCCTACAGACAGTGGCCATGAATACTAGGCTGACTTGGAATTTCATCAGCTAGATGAAAGCTTAGTCTCCCTTAACATCTTAAGATATGGAAAAACGTAAAGACTATTTTCTACAAAAAGCTATGGAGTACTTGTTCCCAAGTGAAACTTCCTGATCCTAGAATTTCCCATAGATGTTTATTTGAACATACTGTTCTTCTGAGATCAGACTACAGTCTTTCATCAATTGTCTATGTATGGCATTCTAGAGCTCCTGCTCTCTCTGAGATTCCCAGAGCTTTCAAACTCAGCCCATGTGGCACTGCCAAAAGCTTCTGAACTACATGATCAGGTAGCATAATAGACATGACTGCATTTCTCCAGCACCAACATCTGCCTTGGTCACTTCTTATGACTGTACACAATACTTGACAACCACAAATTACAGAAACAGGTTTTCTTGGGTTGAAAATGTGTACACATTTCAGTCTGCTGCCTCCAAGGCCAGACATCATGGCAGGGAAGAGCTGCTAATAGCATGGTAGATAGGAAGTAGACAAGAAACAAGATGCATGGGAAGGACATAAATTCTTCTAGCCCTTACACCTAGTGACATTCCACTCTTTTATTTTTTAATTTTTTTTGTCTTTTTTTTTTTGAGACAGGGTCTCACTATGCAGCTCAGGCTGGTCTTGAGCTCACTTTTGTAGCCCAGGCTGGTCTCGAACTCACACCGATTCTCCTGCCTCAGCCTCCCGAGTGCTGGGATTACAGGCATGCGCCACCACGCCCAGCGACATTCCACTCTTGACTAGACCCCTTCTCTTAAAAAGTAAGTCAGTTTCCAAACCTGTATTTGAGTGCATAAGGCCCTTGGCAAACATGTAGATAGAAGATTTAACTTGTTTACTTATTTAATAATGTAAGTTACTTATTCATGTTGGACACTAGCCATTTATCTGATGTGGAATTTGCAAATTTTTTTATTTTTTGTCACATCATGAAATTTGTCCTTATTGCATTGTTTTGACTACCACATTTCAGAGTTTGTGGCAATATCATCTTTCTATTGTTAATTTTGTTGTTTATGCTTCTGGGGCATATCAGAATACTATTTTCCCATATCAATGTTGCAGAAATATAGGTCCAATATGATTTTTTCTTTAGTTTATTTGTAGTTTATACATGAATAAAAAAATCCTGTATGATGTCTTTTTTTTCAGATGAATTTTTTTTGAATTTTTATTTTTATTTATTATTTTTATTCTTGTTTCAGAACCTTTGTTTGTTTATTCAGTCATTTTTATGGCCAGCTCAGCCCACCCTGAGGGCAGGGCTGGTGCAGCACATGGTGCCAGGGATCGAACCGCGGTCTCTAAAGCTGCCCAAGCTTCCCCAAGCAGGCGCTTTAGACCACTGAGCCATCCTGCCGGGCCCTTGATGTCTTTTATCCACCAATCCTGCACTACTTTTCAGAATGCTACTTATTTACCAAAGAGTACTTTGGGACTCATATAAAACAATCAATTGGCTGCATTTCTCTATTTGTGATTCCATATTTCTATAACTTTACAATGATATATTTTTTCATTATTGCAGCCTTATAATATTTCTTGAAATCTTTTGTGATGCTTTCGGTTTTCCTTATTTAAGCCAAGATGTCATTAACTATTTAGGTTCTTTTTTTGTTTCCACATAAATTTTGCAGTATTTTTACTATTTCTATAAGGAACAATATCATAATATTATATTATATTATATCTGTATTGTATTGTGTGATATTAACATTTAAACAACATTACTTCTAGTCTAATTTCTCTATTTGGATCACCTTGAATTCTCTTGTTCAGTGAAGCAATCCAATCAGAGAGCATAAATATCATTTATGTTAGGAATCTAAACAAGTCAAATTCATAGACATAGAGAGTTAGTGGTAGTTACCAAAAACTAAGAAAAGAGGAAAGGAGAGATGCTACTTAGCTCTTACAAAGTAGTTAGGGCAAATAAATTCTGAGGTTTCACTGCTAATAGTAAGTTGCTACATGTTGGAAAATAATGAAAAAAAAATTAATATTCCTTTTCTTTTTTTGTTGTCTTTTAGGGAAGGGCCTACAAAGTGTTCAGGGTCTCATTATTAGATACACTCTTAGTGATCTGCCTGCTTACAGTCTCCCAAGAGCACCTGTTTACAGGTGCACACCATCACGCCCAGTCTCAAATGCCAGCTCAGCAGGCCCCAGGGGCAGGTGCCATGCAGCAGGCCTGAAAATCAAGCCCAGGTCCCTTTGCCTGCTTGCAGGAACTTTAATCTGCTGAGCTATTTGACTCACCCTATATTCTCTTAAAAAGTGTTAAAATATTTGATGTTATATTTTTAGTAAATGTAATTTGATCATGCCACAGTATCTATGCTGTGTGAAATTATCACTTTTATTCAATAAATTTTCAATTTTACTTTCAATTAAATGTAAAATAGAGCGGGGGGACACTCACTGGGGACCCTCCTCCTGGCCCTCTCTTGAACAGGAGCTTTCTTTCCCTCAATAAATCTATTTTGCTCAAAATAAATAAATAAATAAATAAATAAATAAATAAATAAAGCAATTTTTCCCACACTCTATTTAAGAGTATTATAATACATGCTGCACATTATAAATTAATTTATTTATTATATTGGATTAATTTTGGAGCACATAACAGAGAGAAAGGAAGTCAAAATATTATAGGTTATCTTTTATGAAATATTTGTGTATGTGTGTGTGTTATGTTGAGTCTTCATATTTTTAAGAAATTAAAAAAAAGGATTAAGTTCTAACAAAAATTTGGAGACATGTCCCTAACTAGTTTAATAGTGAAAACAAGTCAACAACTCATGCAATAAATTGAAAATGGTCTGTGATACTTGTAATGCATGGCATGGTAATTGCACCTGAGTTCAGTGGAAACCTTCCTTGATAGTAGTTTATGCATACTCTAGGGTCTGAAACACAATATGTCATGTCTCAAGCTAGAGAAAGTGTGGTTTTTCTTATTTAAGTCCAAGATGTGGCAATGCCAAAAGGAAACAGTGTAGCAGAGGTGAATGGCAGAAGAGCTGTTCTTGTCATATCAGTTAGAAATCACAGGGTGAGACTGGGCAGTCCTGGCCCTGCCCCGCCCTAGCCGTACTAATAGAATTTGCTGAGTCAGCTGCCCCTCCTCATTCTGAAGACCACCAGCAAGTCTTGACCACCATCGTGACCTGCAGGAGCTTGGGAAGACTAAACTGCACAAATACACCATCCAGAGAGCCCTGCAGAACTTTGACCCTCACTCATTATCACCAGATCCTTTTTGTACTATAGCTTGCTTCCTCTCCTTAATGAGATAGAAACCACATTATCCCTACACAGCAGGAGGTTTAACACGCTTACCTCCTCTCCCACACTCTGGAAAGCCTCGCTGACCTGAATGCTGCCCATCTACCATTACTGCAATAAATGACAAAACGAAGCAACAAAAGACAATCTCAGACAGGTAGCCCACCAAAACAAGTATAGGAAACAAGGTCAGAGAAGAACTTTGAAGTCACACAACTGCAATTTCTGACATGACACCAAAACAAGTGAAGAAACAACTCCACTGGGCTATGGAGGAAATGAGATCAGAAATAATCTCTCAGGTAAAAAGCAAATGACAACAATCATGAAACAGATGTTTGATATATCTAAGGAAGGCACAGAAACTACAATAACAGAGAATAGGAAAATGATGGAAACATTAAATGTACAATGTAAGAAAGAACTAGAATGCATGAAACAGTTTCAAACTAATACCCAAGGCGTTAAGAATTACACCGAAAGCTGGAAAAACTGCTTGAATGAAGCAGAAGATAGAATTTCAGACTTTCACGATAACATTGAAGTGAGTGAACAAAAAAGGAAACATTTCTTAAAAATAAGGAGAAACCGGAAAATAACAATACAACAGCTGCAAGATAATGCAAACAAAAATAATTTAGGACTGGTAGGTATCAAAAAAACACCTAAAAAACACAAAAGACATAAAGAGTGTTTTCAGAAGTAGTAAAAGAAGGGCTGGTGAGATAGATCAGCAGACTGAATGCCTGCTTAAGCAAGTGCATGGACTGGATTTCAATGGCTAGCACCACATGCCATGCCAGCCCCACCTCCAGGTTCGCTGAACTGGCCGCCAAGACCAAGTGTGGTGGCGCATACCAGTACTCCCAGCACTGGAGAGGCTGAAATCAGTAGGATCATTATGAATCCGCGGTGTATAGTGAAAGCCTGTACTAAACACATTTAGAAAAAAAAAAAAAAAAAAAAAAAAAAAACAGCGGTTAATCCCCCCCTCTTTTTTTTTTTACTCTGATTTTATTTTCTCTTTGAATTTCTTATAACTTGTTTGTTTTTTATTTTTGTTTCTTTTTACAGTAGCGGTGATTGAATTCAAGATTCTGTGCTTCCCAGGCAAGTACTTATTCTGCTGAGCTAACTCCCTAGATCTTTTTTGCTCTTACTTTAAATAAGCGTTAAATATTTATATCTGGTGACGTGAACAACTGATTTCTTTATTTATTTTTCTTTTGAACAACTAATTTAAAGATAGCATAATATACTGTAACAACCATTGTTAAATTCCCATTACTTTGCTTAGTGAAATCTTGTATCATTTCTAATGTTTCTTTTACTAATACTATTTAGCATTCTTTGAAAAGAAGAAAAAAAAAGAAAGCAGAGTGTGAAGTGAATAACAGGAAGAAGGTGTCCAATTGTACCATGTCCCTGGGTCCCACCTTCTCTGACCACACCCTACTTTTGATCATCACAGTTAACCATGGCTTCTCTATTATTTGATCTCCTTCTAAAGCCCCTTCTATGAGCTCATCAAACTGTAGGAGGAACATCTATATATGAACCATAACAGTCACTTTCAAAATCACCTACAAAATGTGAAGAGAAAATGTTGAATTTATGTACTGAATCTAGGAGATATAACATGTCAAATGCTGCATAATATTCAAACATACATTTGAAATGGCAAAGAAGTCATTTGTTTATGTCTTATTTAGTAGGAAATCAGAGAGCATAATTCTACTATGTGTAGGAAAAATGTTTGAACAGAATTCATAGATTCTGTACCTATATTTATAGGGAAGAATATAACTTGGTTAATTGATTTGAAATGCTATCTGGGGATATGTAAAAGAACTTGAAATAATAGGACATCTAACACAGCAATTGTCTTCTAAGACATTTGCTTTAGAAACAAATAAAGAAAATATTTTATTGTAATTACTATTAATAATAAAAAGTCTATAATACAGTAATAGCTAAATACAAGTAAACTAAATGCAATGGATATATAGTATTATGTTTTGTCACTAGGAAACGTAAAAGGCTGCCTAACCTGGATCTTCAATGAAATACTAGCAAACAGAATATAGCAAGCAATCAAGAATATTATACATCACAACCAAGTGGGATTCATTCCAGCAATGCAAAGAAGTTGCAATATGCAGAAAACCGGAATGCTGGCCCTTAGGCAGTGTGATGATTTTCACTGGGAAATCGGTAGTTTCACTCATGTCCTGTTGTAGGTGAGCTTGCCACCTGATAGCATCGGAAGCACCTGGAGGACAGTTGTGGTATCCAGAGCCCCAAGGAAGATGCTGGCTTTCTCTACATCTACTACTAATTCTATGTCATTTTCTTTTCTTTTTAAAACAAATTTTAATGTATTGGTTGCTACAGAGTCTCACTAAACATCTCAGACTCATAGTGCTCCTCCTGTTTTCAGCCTCCCCAGCACTAGGACTACAGGCATGCACCACCGTTCCTCTGTGGCCAGCTTAGCCCAACCTGGAGGCAGGACTACATAGTATGTGGTGGCAGGGATTGAACCACGGTCTTTATGCTCGCCTAAGCAGGTAGTTTAGTCTGCTGAGCTATGTCACCAGCCCATGTCATTTTATAGAGTAAAGTTAAAATAATTATGCACCATATAAACAAATCTTGTGAATGTTCAATTCTGAAAATGGGATAAGATATTGAGTCTATTCAGGCCATCTCCTAATGCTTCTAAAACACAAAAACTGATTTCTAATGAACAATGGCCTAGAAGAATCCCTGATTTTGAAAAAAGAAGGAAAGTTTCTTGTGTATTTTTCAGCTTTGTTTCTTACTATTTGATATTCTAGGACATAAACTGGATTAGGTATTTAATTTTTAAAATTAGCAACCAATTTTGTTATACAAATTCAGGTTATTATAAAATGGGAAATTTGTAAAACAAAAGATATTTAGTGTAACATTCAATATATTGCAGTCTGCAGTTCCTCTTATCTGTTACTATTGTTCTTGCCTTTTCTAAAATTAAATCATTTTGTGATGTTCTTTTTTTTTTTTTCCAATTCTTTTATTGTTTAAATTTAACAATGGTTATATTACATATTTTCATCATCGGATCAGTTTAGATTAATACATATAGGTATATAAGATTGATCAAACAACTAAACATTAACCTTTCTAAATCCACATTACTTTTTTTTTTTTTTCCTCTGATGTTCTAATAACTAGTCTTCTGTACGTAACATTTGCTTAGCTTAGTACTTTACTAATGCTATTTTTTTTTGACATTTGATTACTGAAATAGTGCAATAGTTTTATTCCATTTCCAGAAAATATAAAATTAGAATTCTCTGCAATAAAAATACCTCAACATTAGTTGAAATTACTCTCTTATCATTTTTTCAGAAAAGAGGTAAGATGTAGTGTTAAAAATGTGAATAGATATTTTCTTTGTAGGAAAACATTAAATTCAATTTTGTCAGGATAATTGAAATAACTAGCTATTAAGTTTCTAAGACAAAAAGAAAATTTTGAGACAACAACAAACCTACAAAGTTGGTAATCGCAACACCTAAGTAGATTGAGTGAGATAGATTGCAGGTTTGTAATCAGTCAGCCGTGTTAAGAAGGACCCGTTACAAATAAATAAATAAATAGATGAATAAATAAATAAATAAATAAATAAAGGCATGAAATAAAATCTTAGTCGTAGAGCATTTGCTGAGCAAGCACAACTAAGCTTTATTTATTTATTTATTTAGGTACTGGGAATAGAAGTCACCATCTTATACTTGCCAGGGAGGTGCTGTGCTACAGAGTACAAAGCCCTAATCTTAATACCTCTTCTGAGGGGTTAAGAAAGAGGAAAATGAAGAGGAAAGATTTCATATAGTACACTAAAATAAACTTTTATTGAATATGCATTAGATTTACTGTCAAACAATATTATTTGTTTATAATATGGGATCTATCCTTTAAAGATGAAAATTAATAAAACTTGGGAGGCAATGGAACTGCAAGTTTACAGCTGTCGCTAAAGTCCCTCTAGACTCTGCTGCATTCCCCAGATAGCCAACAGTATAACTGAACAAGTGCAGAATATTGCTTCTTAACTTATGTTGTTGCTTTCGCTTAACAAATTTTGCTCACAGGCAGACAATCAGCTTGGAAATTTAGATTTTGGAAATTCATATTTTGTCATAGCGGGTGTTTTCATTATTTTATTTTATTTATTTGAAGTAATCAAACATCTTAAAAAATAACAAAGGGAGGATACTGAACATAAAGCACAATGAATAAGAAATATTTCTATCAGTATTTTCGGTTTCCAACCAAACTATGAGCATAATTGAGGAAAGTAGAGCTTTATAGGAGCTTCTAATGTTTAAAATGTAAATATATAAATCATATCAAATGTGTAGAAGTCTGATGTTTTAGATTTCTCAAAACAAGAGTAAAATAAAAAAAGAAATGTGTTTTGAAATAACTTAATTAAATCCCACATGCACAGAAAAAGCAATTAAAACATGACTATGGAATAAATATATTCCACTACACAGATCCCTAAAATTTTATGTTCTCAACATGACTTTTTTATAGAAATTATAAAATAAGAGGTTCTCTAGACTCCAGGCCTGTTATAAATTGTTGCAAAATTTTAAAAATGAATGTTCTATCATAATTAATTAAAATTATATGGAAATGTTATTAATGGATGCCTTATTTAGCATTTTCAAAAATTTTAATAACATTCTAATACAAATCAAAGTTTCAAATGATCTTCATTCAAAGATATGCACCATTAAAATAAGTAATGAACTGAGGAAGAGAAAAGCATACTACAGATACTGAGAGTTCACTAGGAACTATGAACTCCTCATGGTTAGTTTCACGTACTTCACTAAGGGATGAACACAGGGTTGGGGTTTTGGTATCATCCTTTTGAAATTTTCCATTGCCCCATTTGTGAGAAATTCTCTCCCACCTACTAAGATTGAAATGATTTAAGACTAAGGCTACTAAGAGTCCTAATACTAGAGCCACTTTTGGACAAGTTCTACATTATTGTAAGATCACCACCACCCTCTGAATCATCTGTTAATCACCTCTTCAGCCAATGACTTTCTGGCAACCTCATGGTCTTTTTTTTCCTCATGGACAGCTGGTCATCAGATTCCCACCGCACTGCCATTTTGTCTCTGCTCTTCCTCCTTTTTTGTCTCGTGCCATAACAACTGACAGGAGACTGAAGCCCTCTGCCAACACCTCTGATAAGAGCTCCTGCGTAGTAGAGAAGTAAAAGGAATTATCAGAAAAATGGTGAAAGTCCCAAGATGTTACTTCCCATTTTACTGTGTGGTTAAATAAAAGGACTTGTGGTATGATGCAACCATTAACCTAAAGCACTGTATCTTCATTGTTTTCCTGCTGGATCAGAATTTTATTTATCTAAGAACCTTTTGCTGTTTTCCCTAAACCATTTTCTAAGAAAATGCTATAATTATCAATTTCTTAGTAATAATTAGACGTAATTGAAGGAAACTTAAAAATGGAAAATACAAACCATGCTAATCTCCAAATTCACATATAATCTCTGTCTATAATGGAAACTTTTTAGGGTATTTCTCTGTGAGTTCCTAACTTCATGCGTATTATTTACCTTTATCTTCCTCAGAGATAAAGAGATAAACTCTAAAGATAGAAGACAGACTATGATCAACTTTAGTTTGTCTTTCATTGACATCCTTTACCTATCATTGGAAACCCAACCTTTTCTTAAGCTCACCATATCAATGTGATTTCCTTTCCTAAACACAAAACTTTATTATTTTTTATTCCAGAACAGAGAATTGAACTTAGACCCTTGCACTTGCCAGGCAATTACATATTCTACTGGGCTATCATTTCAGCCTCTAAAACATTCTTCTTTGAAATAAATTAAATAATAAAGCTTTAAAGAAAAACAAATGTAAGTTTTCAATTAAGAAGAATTAATTGGAAAATTATTTTCAAAATTATATTAGTATTTTATAATCCACTTTAGGTATGATATAAATTGAAATAAAATATTTATTTATTTTATTTTATTTTATTTTATTTTTGTCTTTTTGAGGCAGGGTCTTGCTCTGCGGTTCAGGCTGGCCTTAAACTCACTTTTGTAGCCCAGGCTGGTCTTGAACTCGCACTGATCCTCCTGCCTCAGCCTCCCAAGTGCTAGGATTACAGGCGTCCGCCACCATGCCCGGTTGAAATAAAATATTTAAAAGGACATACAATAAAGACATCAAACAATTTTTATGAATTGGGTCATAAAATGATTTTGATTTACTTATGTGTTTAAAGGAAATTTTTAAATCATTACACTCCAGTAGTTCAAATGAAATAGATCAAAAAGCACATTAAAATATACAGTATAGTATTAAACTAATTCCTTATCAAATAGATTACATTATTACTGAGGAATTATCACACAGATAAATGGGAAAACTATGACTGAAAACATTTGTAAAGAATAAGGGAAGTTAAAGGACAAAATCTTTTTTTTTTTTTTTTTTTTTTTTTTTTTTTTTTGCTTTTTCTTGAGATACTGGCTGTTAGAAGTGAGTCTCAAAACAGAATGGAAATTTTAAAAGAAGTCAGCATTTGTCCTGGCTCTTGCTGCTACGCAGCCCCTCAATAGTCTTCTTAAAAGAAACATACTACATAATATTTTTCACACTTTACTAATAGGCTTTATTCTATGTGAGCTTGAGCATCAAGCTTACTTACTTGAGCATCAATTTATAAACTAGAAGTGAGCCAGCCGCAGTGAGACCTCTACTTACATCTGAAACGCTAAGGGGAAGATTCCTTCAGAAAGGAGAGAGAGGGATTTTTTTTTTCAATTCTTTTATTGTTTAAATTTAACAATGGTTATATTACATATTTTCATCATTGGATCAGTTTAGATTAATACATATAGGTATATAAGATTGATCAAACAACTAAACATTAACCTTTCTAAATCCACATTACTTTTTTTTTTTCCCCCTTTTTTTCTTTGAAAGTTGACATATTGCATATTGTCCTCACAATCATTCTATAGAGTACAGTGTGTGGGCATGACCCACCTCCCTATTAATGTTGCATAGAAAAAAGAAAGAAAGAAAAAAAAAAAAACAGGAAAGAATATACTTCTCTTTGGACTAAGAGGAAGCAGATACATATACAATCAAAGGTTTTGCAATTGCAGTGTGCCACCAGTGAAGCTTGTGACGTTGGAGG
>PVJA010001940.1:81895-115852 GCA_004027025.1 Myocastor coypus | reverse complement strand
TTTTATTTTATTTATTATTATTTTTTTCTTGTTTCAGAACCCTCGTTCGTCTATTCACTCATTTTCGTGGCCGGCTCAGCCCGCCCTGAGGGCAGGGCTGGCGCAGCATATGGTGCCGGGGATCGAACCGCGGTCCCTGAAGCCGCCCAAGCTTCCCCAAGCAGGCGCTTCAGACCACTGAGCCATCCCGCTGGGCCCCTATACTTTTGTAACTAGTGGTCAGGCTTATCTACATGGGAATGCAGGCTGGGAACATAGGTCAGGCCGCACTTAGGTTGTAGGTGTTTAACATCAACCAGACTCTATTCTGGTGGTCTTTTCGGGAGTTAGAGTCTTGGGACACGTTCTTCCCAGAGGCACGTCTGTGGGGCCATGCGGGCTTTGCAAAAATCCTTCTTACAGGCTAACATCCACTTTATCAGTGGTCACTAGGTGGGGGGCCAGATGGCTGAGGAAGACGAGTGGGGATTCCGATGTGAGCTCATGATTTTCGAGACAAGAGGAAGATACGAGGTGAATTCCCCGAGATGAGTTTTGGGACTCACCTGTGTGAATTATAATTGGCTGGTGTTGGATGCGAGCTAGCAACATCAGAGGCAGAAGTGGAAGCAGAAGGCGGTTCAGTGAGGGAGCTCTAAAACAAGGGCAGCTGATGCCCTGGGAGCTGCACTACTCACCACTCCAGGTCCTAATGTTGTAAGCAACTAAAATAGATAAAAATATTATAGGCAGTCAGATAGGGCCAAGCCCTCCAGGACAATACAGAAAGCAACTCGACCATGCAGCTTTGCAAAAGACAGGCACCCCACCTGTGGGCCAGACCTTGAAACGAAAGAGTAAAGAAAATGCAGCTGCCCACTCAAAGTTAAGTATCAGGGATTGATCTTCTAAATGAATATCAAATCGCTCTAAAAGAGCCTAAACGAGTCAGAAACTCAACCCCAACAGAAAGAACCCTTATTCCGTATTCATGCCCGTTTGCTACGTGACTTGCTTTCCAATTTGCTCCCGATTTAATCAATTTACCTGACTGGTGATGGTTGTAATCTCATTGGTCCACCATGACTTTGTCCCACCTCATGAACACCTAAGCAATTTCCCCTAGGTTCACCTTAGGTCTGCCTTATCACGTGGTTTTGCCCCATAAGACCCCTAAAAAAGATAATTTCGTGGGCAATCCACTTGGGCCCCACTTCTGTTCCACTCTTGGACAGAAGTTTTCTTTCCCAATAAATTTTCTATTCTAAACCTCCGTCTCGTTCCTAAAATTCATTCTTCGGTTTTGGAGAAAACAAACTCGTCCACATGTTTTTCAGGTTAAAAGATCATTTTTTCTTCCTGCATCAATAGCACCAAAATGACAGGTTTTCCATCGTGTCAAAGCAGAGAAACAGGCAGAAGGAAAAAGGGAAAGGGGCTTTATCTCTTTTGGAGGACACAGAAAATTTAGGGAAGATAAGGAATTCTCTGAATTGGAATGAAGGGAGACTCAGCCTTTTATGACCTTTTTCCAGGGGTGGGGCTTGAGGAGGATGTTTAGATTTACCTGAGGAACTGATTAGGGCCTTCCCTGAGGTGTCAGAACAGGTGAAAGGAAATTGCACCCTGGGCTGAGTTGCAAAAGGGGGAGGTGGTCTCTGGGAAGATAAGCTGTTGTTTTAAGGGCTTCAGCCATATTAGATGACCATCATAATGATTCATCAATTCATACTAGGGCCAGAGCCTATCACATCCTTGTTCAAAATCTAATAGCTGTTCAAAGGCAAAATCATGTTTAACTGTTTATGTTTGTGAAATCTAAATTGAAATTAAAAATCTGATATTGCCTTCTCACCTTATCTGGCCCCCTCCCCTCATTGGTTAGTATTTCTCAGTGGCCGCCAATGCTCCAATTTCTTGGAGACAGATCACACTCTCACCAGAATTGTGGATTTGTTTCCTATTTACTTACCTTTCCCAGCCTGCTTGTAGACTGACTGCATTATTATGTGTGTAGTACACAAGAGTGGGTTGGGAGAAAGTATGCACCGCTACCTCTTCTGTCCTGACCTTTTCTATGGCCTCCTTTCCCCTTCACCATCCAGGGTTTATTATAACCCCAGTGTCTCAGGTGGAGAAACCTGGAGTCAAGAGTGCAAAACCACACTCCTGGCTGTAGGTGTATTCTGTCCCAAAGCTCCTGATAGTGGGGCTTGAAAGTGAAGTGGACATGTGCAAATATTGTGTAGTCTCCCTAATATAAGAACTCTAAATTTTTTTCTTTCCCTACCAATATCAATTGGAAGATGTGTCATGCCCACACCCTGTGCTCTCTATAACTATTGCGAGGACAATATGCAGTGTGTCAACTGTAAAAAAAAAAAAAAAAAAAAGTAATGTTTATCTAAAGTGTTAATGTTTGTTTGGTCAATCTTATATACCTATATGTATTAATCTGAACTGATCCGATGATGAAAATATGTAACACAACCATTGTTAAATTTAAAATAAATATTTTGAATTATAAAAACAAAAAGAAAGTGAAGTGGGATTTCTGCTGGAGGTTTGAGAATGTAAGTTAACAGACCAAAAATTGGAGAAAAAAGAAGGGCTATGAGAATAGCCAATATTTTGGCCCTAGCCCTTCAAGGTCAGTAAGGACTCAGGAGATAAGAGAACCTGTACTGTAATATACTATAACTCAGAGGTGTCTCAAATTTTCTGGTCAAGGAGATTATGGGACCTCAGAGGAAAGGGATAAATGTGCGTCTAAGGAGAGTCACCCAGAGAAAAACATTCTCTCAGGCTTTCACAGAAAGCACACCGGCCAAGCAAAGGCTGTGACTCATCCTGAAGGCTGACACTGACAACAGTTCTACAAAGCACTGTATAAGGTTCCAAAGTTAATCCTGAGGGGATTTGACCTTGGAAGATACAAAAGATGAATGTTTTGTTATACAGGTCTTGCTTTGACTTGTCCTTGATAACCCAGCAAAAAAGCTTAATTACGGGGCATGATATGCAGAGCTAGATTGATGAGATGAGCTGTAGGAGGCTTGGATCAATAGCCTCCAACATTGTAAGTTTAACAGGTGGCCCACTGCAATTATGGAACATTGGACTGTGTATGCATCTGCTTCCTCTTAATTCAAAGAGAAGAATTTTTTTTTTCTTTCCTTAGCAACATCAATAGGAAGGTGGGTCATGCTCACACTATGCTCTGTGTAACTATTGTGAGGACAATATACAATGTGTCAACTGTTAAAAAAAGAGAAAAAATGTTTATTGAAAGTGTTAATGTTTAATTGTTTGATCAATCTTATACACCGATATCTATTAATCTGAACTGATCCGATGATAAAAATATGTAATATAACCATTGTTAAAAAAAAAAGTGAAGTGGGAAAAGCGAGGTCAGAGATGGTGCTTCATAAATCTCCATCCTTGGTCAGGGTTAAGAGTTCATCCCACCTCAGACATTTCCTGCCCTCAGAATTTCCGTTTCTATTCCAGTTACACGAAATCAACAATCCGCGGTAAAAATTCCAGCGGCTTGCAGGAAGAGACACCAAGGGAGCGTTCAATGCTCTCACCCCGTGAGTACTGAGCATTTATTGGGTAAACGCAGCCTTTCAGCAAAACGTGGGCTGGGGACGTGCACTTCACGAGTGTAGTGCAGAGGCTGCAGGTAAATCCCTAGAAGGTATTGCACCCTGGAAGGCCAATCAGGCTCGTCTGTCAGTAGAGGCAGCAGCACAGGCGGAAAGGGGTCGGAAGACACACAGCCATTGAGCCCACCAGTTCCAAGAAGCTCTCCATTCCGAACCAGCGTGAAGGGCTGTACGCTGAAAGTGGCCAACAGACTCCGTCCTTCCACAGCCTGGCGGTGTAGATAACCGGTTCACTCCGGTGTGTGTCGGGGAGAGGGGCGTAGGGTTGACCCATTCAATGGTTTTGGCGCTCCAAGGACCTCTTCCGGGAAGGACCGGTACCCTCCCCTTCACCCCCAAGGGTTCCATCGAAGGTCTGCCCTTCATTTCAATCGCCGCCGCGAAAGGGGCCGTCTGTAAGCTGCTGAGAAGCCCCCTGCCTTACACCAGAGTAGCGCGTACGGGCGACGTTGCCTGGCAACCTGGGCTGCGGAGGCGTCTCCTGGAGTCGGAGACGCCAAAGTCAGGGTCCTAGTGCCCGGCCTGTCAGGGCTTTCTGTGAGGAAGAGTCACTCTCCCCAGTCTGGTTACTACGCAAGGCGTGGCCGGGGAAGGGAGAGGCTTTGCCACCCAAACACCGCCTCCGCCTGGTGTGGAGGCGCTCCGCACAACCAAGGCGTTGATGTGGGGTATGGGGCAGGTTCCAAGGGGAAAGCGAATCCACTTCGGGAATGCTGGGCCGTAGGAGGAAGTCGCGTCGGGAGGGCGGGCCGCGCGCTCCTAGGGCATTTCTTGCATAGAGACCTCAGAGAACTGCACTCTACAGTTAGGGCGCCAACGAAAAGCGGTCTGGAGGGCAGTCTCTCCGCTTCAGGGCTCGGGGGCGGTGATGAGTTGAACTCGGGAGAGCAGGTGTTGTCTTCCCCACCACACTTTACGCGAGTGGCCGAGGTGATACGCTGTAAGGGGTAGGCTGTACCGTCCCAAGACGCCGCCGGGTGTAGCCCAAGTGGTGCAGACCCTAGGGGCGGGCTGACCTCTCCCGAGATGGCAGTAAACTGCTGAGGGCGGAGGTCCCCTTCGCGGCCACTGCGCCGGAGAAAAACTGTCCAGGAGTCGTGGAGCGGTATCGTACAGCTTTCCTTCACACACTGCTGAGGCCAGCGTCTACCGTCACAGTTGCTTTCCGGAGGCTTTATCTGGGTGGGGCCTGGGTGGATAGTGAGGCGGGGCTTGGGGAGAACGTTGGACTTGCGGTCATGTGACCGACAAGATGGCGACCTTCCAGTGGTAAGTGCTAGAGGCTGGGTGGGCTTGGGGCAGGGCCGTTTTGTCCTGTCTAGAATCTCTGGGTATCTTGGTGGTCATTGCACCGGTGTTGTTCTGCTCTAAATGCCTTGATCCTCTACGTTTCCTCTACCTTGCGTCTCTTGGTCCTGTCATCTGCTTACGTCTCCTTGCTGTTTCAGGCACTCCCGGCACAGGAACTACAAGGCTGAGTTTTCATCCTGCCGACCGGAGGCCTTGCTGCTGGACTTGGGGGACTACCATCCACTGAAGACCATCACAGTGAGTTCCGCAGTGGGTGTCCAGAGGCTGTGGCCTGATATGAGTATCCGGGGTGTTTTCTGAGGAAAGAGAGGCATATTTTTGGCCCTTTTCCTTTTTGCCAGTGGCTGCCTCTGTGACAGATATGAACGCAGCAGTTCCTTCTAGCCCCATTTTTGTTTTGTGCCTTGCCTTGCTGCCCGTCAGCATCAGATCCACCTTCCTTTCTCATAGTAATGCGTTCACTCTGGTTGGGGTGAGTGTGTGCACCTGATGGGGATGTGTCATTCAAATCTATCTTCTTAATTCTTCCATTGGGCTTATGAGGAATCCCCTGAGGTACCAGAAGATGGTGCTGTGCTGAATAGCATCTTGGGTTCTGTGTTTCACAAACAAAACATACATAGCAAGCAAGAGACTTGGATGGGCCCTCTTTGCTGGGGTGGCATTCTTGTCAGGGAGTGAGCTTGCACCTCGTCCCTGGGACGGCTTGGAAGAGTGGTTCCAGGAGCCCCGTGGGATCTTCAGGCCTCCCATCGGTGAGATCCTCCAGTGTGCTAGCCTGTTATCTAAATGCCATATTGACTGCATGAGAACTTGCACATCCTCCCATACGCTTTTAGTTCCCTATGGACTGCTTGTGATGCCCAGTGCCCATGGTCCTAAATAGTTGCTGTACAGTATTATTTAGGGAATAGTGATGACAAAAAGTGATTACATATATAGTATGGACTCAGTTGTTGGATTACATGTATTTTCTCACGTCTTGGTTGGGTTACATGTATTTTCTCAAGTCTTGGATAGAGACCCTACCAAGAACATTGCTGCTAGCCATGCATAATGGCATATGCCTTTAATCACTGCACTCCAGCAGCTGAGGCATGAGGATCACAAGTTCGAGCACAGCCTGGTCAATGCAGCACCATAGTGAAACACCATCTGAAAAAGTTAAGAAAAAGTCTTTTAAGAAGTGGCTGAGGATGTATTTCACTGTGTATGACCTGGGTTCAACTCCAAGTAGAGCCAAAAAGAATAGTAAAAAACAGTAAAAATGTATAGTATTACATGCCAAGAAGTGTGGTAGATCTGATTTGGGTGGAACCTGAGAGTTTCTTTCATCTTTGAGTGGCAAGTGACCCAATTGCTATATACAGGGGCAGCACCAATAACAAAACTATCCAAGAGTACAGTAACGTTTATCACTGAAATGGAATGAGTCTGATTTCTCTGCCCGCTGGACTTCTGCCTTCCGCTGTGAGGCCTTTGCTAGTACACTCACTGAACCCCTCCCACCCAATCCCCAATTCTGTGGGCCCCTCAGCTCAGATCTGATGCTGTAGAGTCAGGTGCCATCCTGTTGTCTCACAGTTCAAGTGCAACACTTCTCTAGCCAGTGCAGCAATGGAGAAGGTCCTAGCAGACACCAACTAGGTGTCCCCTAACTCACTATATTTTGATACTTCACCAGGAGGTCATGTTAGATCCCACAGGGTAAGGTGTAGCCCTGAAGGCCACCCCCTTTCTCAGATACCAGGCAGCTTGTGACCTTTGCCTCTGACCTGCTGGCTATGCATTGGGATCTCATAGCCCCTTCTTGGGCTCAGTCAATTTTCTGGAACAGTTTTCTGTGCTTCTTGGAAGTTTTCCATTTTGTTTTAAGAGATATTACCCAGGGTATGGGTACCCTGATGATGTTTCAAGAAAGGCTCCCTGGCTTACTTAGCACCCCCTACTTAACTGCATCCTATTCCGAAGCCCAGCAGCCTCCAAACCCTGAGTGCCTGGAATTTCCACAAGGGGTTTGCCTGTCCCCACAATGGCTGTGTCACTCAGTCCCTAGCACTCCCCTCCCTGGAGGGTAAGGTTGATAGGTCCCAGAGACTCATCATAGCTTGGACTTCCAGATGACCAGGAGAGTCCTCCTGGACAGAAGATGCTGTTGTCATCCAGGGAATCAAAGGATATAGGCCCCCTCCTGTGAAGCAGTGCCCATTTATGTGTTGTTGTCATTCTTATCAGGATGGCCCTGATTCTTATGTTAGGAGATAAATCCAGATGCATCACCATTTTGATGAGCCTGTGGTAACCTTCAGTGATTCACAAATGGAGCAGGTACAGATCACAGTCAGTGCAATGTCTGGTGAGGTTGGATGACAGGTAAAACTGTTAGGAGCCACTCTTGGAAAACAGACCAAGAAATTATGTGATTAGAGAAATTTACCCGTTGGAGGCTGGTTGGCCATTCCTGGCTGGTGATCTTCAGATATAAGCTAGTTGGTAGTTTTCACATTGTGAGGCAAAAGCTTTGTTTTCCCATTCAGAGTATGTTGTGTTCTGTATTAATTTGCTTACTAGGAAACCTGAGATTCTGGGGCCACTTTAGGCTAAGAACTCTGCAAGTACCTTTTGATATCCTTGCTAAGCCTCACTTCCTGCCACCTTTTCTTTAACACCTATGATTGTATGTCTCATTGTTCTGTCAGTAAGAATAAGCATCCCTTATGGAGCATTACACCTGTGCTCTAAGCTAATGGCCTGACAGCTTCCAGAAGGGAGGGACAAGACCCAGCTAGGTATCCCTACTGGGAGGGGTCATAAAGGTCCTCCTTTGTACTGCCACAGATTCTCCCGACAGGTCATGGAATCAAAGACAAAGAAAATAAGCCGGAAAGGAAGCACTTCTTCCACGTCTTCGTCCTCATCCAGCTCCGTGCTGGACCCACTGAGCAGTGTCCTCGATGGAACAGACCCTCTTTCCATGTTTGCAGCCACTGCTGACCCCACAGCTATGGCAGCAGCCACGGTAATAATGCTCCAGTGACTGGGCCACTGGGGTTGAGTGTGCGGGTACTGCCTGGGTGGGGTTCAGCACCACAGTGTTGCTAAGTTTGAGTAACAAAGAGCATTTTGACTATAACCAGGTCATCTGGTTGCAACAGTTCAGGTTGTCCAGACCTCCATGGGCTTCTGCTTAAAGTGGAAGGTACTGCCAGCAGAAGGCTGCTAGAGGTATGGAATCCCTTCTTTTTTCTTTTTCTTTGAAATCTAGGAATCCTAAAGTCTATTTTGAAAAACTTCCTTTGCTGTGCTAGGGATGGAACATAGAATTTAACCTGTGCTACACAGATGTGCTACCACTGAGGTCTACTTTTAACCCTAATTTTTTTTTTTAGGGCATCTCAGCTCTTGAGCCCTCCCTGGGGACAGGGCTAGTGCAGCATGTGGTGCTGGGGATCAAATAGCAGTCCCTGCACACTTGCCTAAGCTTGCTTAAGCAAGTCACTTTAGACCACTGAGCCACCATTTCATTTTATAACTCATTCTTTTTACATAATTACCTGGGCATTTGTTTATTTCCAGTGCTGTCACACACTGCAGGTGCAGGCCTGTTACCCAGTTCTCTCCTTTCCACCCTCCATCTGAGGTTATCCCCGCTGTCAGGATGCTGTGTGTGCTTCCACAGCTGTTTCTTTGCTTGCTCACTGATGCTCAGAACTGATTGCTGAGCAGTTCCATTCCTACTCATATGTAAACAATAATAAAAATAACAGTAAAAGTTAAGACTCAGCTTACTGCATGGTAGGCATTTTTCAGAGTACATTTCCTGCTGGATTCTCAGTCTGCTCTTCTAGAGAAATTATCACCCTCATTTGGGGAGGTATAGAGAGCAGAGAATCCACACCGTGCTAAGACTCCAACATAGCTGCTTCAGTTTTAAGCTCCATGCAGTCAACTTTCATTCCATGCTGGATCTAGATCATTTTTTTTTTTTTTTTAACATATTCACAACAGAGCTGTAAGCTCTAATTTCAGTTATGGTATTCCTGCTGGCCTCAACTTGCAGTAGTTTGTGCATCAGTGACCTATGAGGAGGCTTGTGCCTCCTCTTAGGAGCTCTTTGATTACAAGAGTGGAAGGAAAGGTGTTCATTTAGCAGACACTGTATTATGGTTCCTTATGGAAAACATTAAATTGGTAAAAATTTTACTATAGCACAGATACTCATATCAAAATTAAACTGATTATTGATAAGGTATTCTTTAATAAAATTTCTCTTAATATAGTGAAATAAATTTGTTGATTTTATAATAATTCTTGGGTGGTTCTATGTAGAGATTTGAGGGACCTTTGGTGGCTGCCAGAAGAAAACATCAAGAGGACTTAGAAAATAAAGATGACTAATAGTTGAGGTCCAGTGATGGATTCTGCCTCATTAGCAAAGGACCCCACACAACAGTAGAGGTGCTTTTTTATACCTTTGCAAAGTTACAAGATACCAGATTGTCTAGTGACTAGGAAGCTCCCACTGTCCAGATAGGATGTGTTTTTCAAGAATGAGGGAGTCTGACTATTCTAGGCAGTGAGACCTCATGCTGCCTTCCCATATAGGATCAATTGCCAGCTTTAGTAGCTCTGAACAGTATAAATAGTATTAATATATTTGGGCAATAAGTACTCAATTTTAGAAGCCTAGATTCTGATGGTTCATAAACTCTTAATTTTATTTAGTAAAAAGATGGAAATGATTAGAACCCTTTGTGGAGGGTTTCCCTGGTGTCTTGGTGTACCTTGGGTGGACATGGCAACAGGAATGAAGAAACCATAGACAAGAAGATAAAAGTTGGGTCAGGTAGTGATCTGTAGCCTGATTGGTAAATAGCCCATCTCCAGCCCCAGCTTCCCCTAGCAGTAGGGGCATTTATTTATACCTTTGCAAAGTTTGCATCACATGGCAGGAGGTTGCCTAGTGACTAATAGGTAACATTAGCCAGGCTGGGTGCTTTTCTCAGGACTGGGGAAGCTTGACTGCTTTAGGCACTAAGGTCTAGTCCTGCGGTCACATATGTGACCGATTTTCACCTTTAGCAGCTCCCAAGAGGTTTGTATCTCTGGTGGTAGAAGCCGTCCAGTGGCACAGTTATTCATGTAACACCAGTAGTTCAAGTTAGCAGGAAGGTGTTAAACATAAATTGGACCATTTCCTAGGTTTTTTTTTTTTTTTTTTTAGTTGATACTGTGTCTTAACAAGCATTCCCTTAGCTGGGCGTGGTGGCACACGTCTGTAATCCCAGCACTTGAGAGACTGAGGCAGGAGGATCAGTGCAAGTTTGAGACCAGCCTGGGCTACAAAAGTGAGCTCAAGGCCAGCCTGAACTGCATAGTGAGACCCTGTCTCAAAAAGACAAAACAAACAAACAAACAAACGAAAAAACAAGCATTCCCTTTATTATGAGCATAAGTCCCATGGGAGATTCAGTGGTTGCACTGTATTCTAAAGCATGGGTTTGGTGTTGTTTACCTCACCCTTCTGTGCTGATAGATGCAGGATAGTCTTTAGTTTGGCTGCTATCAACAGTGGCACCCTCAGTCCCCATCATGTACACATCTTGCTGGGATGGGCGAGATTTGTCACAGCAGGGTTCTAGAAGCCAATTCCTGGGTGGAAGCCATGTGTAGGAAGGTACTGCATGGCATCACTAGACTGCCCTTTGAGGTGTGTTCGTACCAGCAATGTTGAGGCCTCTGATTTCTGTCTCCTGAATAGTAGCAGTTATTCTACCATTGCTAGTTAGATACTTTAAAAATGGCCCTTTTCACTTTGCCTTTCCTTGATTCTTAGTTTCAGCAGTTTTGTTGTATGGTTTGGACATTTGTGATGAAATGACCTGAAAAGCTGTTTCTTTATTATAGGCTGTTAGACAGATTGATTTTCTTCTGTAGTGAGGAACTATCCACCTTGTGCTCACACTTTATCTTTGAAGACCAAAAATAGACTCTGAAGAGGTATTCTCTTTCTTTAGGAGAGCTCCAGAAGGAAACGTGACACAGATGACAGCTCCATCGTAGGATCTGATTTTGAGCCTTGGGCCAATAAGCGAGGAGAGATTCTTGCCCGGTACACAACTACAGAAAAACTATCTATTGTGAGTGCTTGGGGCCCACCTCAGAGCTCGCAGCAATTTCTCAGGGTTACCCTGTCCAGCCCTTGGGTTCCAAGTCCCTTTTCATGTGTCATTGCATTGGGAGAAAATGTACTGTATGGTTTCTTGAATAAAACAAAAAAGTTAAGTATGTGGAACAGCTGAGAGAATTGGGGTGGTGGAGCCCTGTTGGGGAGGTTGAAGTACAAATTGGAAAAGCCACCCTAGGACAGACTCTGTCTCTGTGAGCCCTGGTTTCTGGGTTTTCTCCCAACAGATGGAAGCTTGCTGTTTCTTGGCATGAACTTTAGCTGAAGTAGTTGGCATGGAAAGTAGGACGCTCTCTGCTGCCACCACCTGACCAGTTGCTCAAATTATGGAAATGTCAGGGGTTTAGGACCCCTCCAGGGCAAGCAGGTTAATGGTAGAGTGAGTTAGGGTTAATTCCAGTTGCTTATAACCAAGTCTTTGCTAATGATGGCAGCAAGAGTGATGTGTGTTCCCCTCACTCTGGAGAGAAGTCTAGAGGTGGAAAGTCTGGGTCAGGGACAGAAGCTCTGAAGTGTTTCTATCTTCCTTCTCTGCTGTATTTGGTGCCTCCCAGCCCAGTTAATAGGCAGAAGAAGGAAAGAGCAATATCTTCCTCTGCTGTATCCTGGCACCCTCATACATGTAAGCAAGCTACCTAGAGTCCCTTCAGTACTCAGCTAAATTGTCAGGGAGCTTGGTTCAGGGAAGGCAGGGTGGTGTAACCTGACTTCATCTTCCCACTGGGGTCTGGACCTGGACAGTGGCAGAACTGTGGAGTTGTTGATATATTTTTTTTTTTTGATGCATAAAGTTTATTCAAAGCTTAATTGTAAAACAGAGTCCTGTGATCCCCAGCGGTCATTTGGAAAAGCCTTCAGAGGACTTTGGCTGTTACAGCAGTGGTGGTGTTCTTGGCATCTGGGGAGCAGGCCACAGAGAGTATAAAGCATTGTACAGTGCACAAAATTAACCCCAGAAAAGCATTTTTCTCCCCAGCATGTCAGACTGTAGGGGTGAGAAGCCACAATACAGAAAAGTTGTAACATAGTTACAACCATTAGAAGATTCTGCTCACATATCAAAATTTTTGATATTTATTGGAATACTCTGAGAGACCTGAATTGAGTAGAACTTGAATCTCCAGTGTTTGTTAGTGACTCTCATTTTTCTGTTTTGAGTCTATATATTTCAGTCTTCCGTTTAGATAAGCAAACAGTTTGGCTAAAAACACTGGCCCATGTTGCATTAAATAAAAAAAGTTAATGAATTCTTTGTCTTTACAGAATCTGTTCATGGGATCTGAAAAAGGTAAGATGAGATTGTTATTTTGATGGAAAAATTATGCCAGTGCCTTGAGTCTGGCTTTACAGAGCAACATTTCACGTTTGCAGGAATAAAATACGAACTAGCAGATGAATAAAAAACAGCAGGAGTTTAGGAGGAGCAAAAGAGAAGGTTCCCACTTGATTTTAGGCATGGCAGAGCACAGGAACCTCCCTTACCAACTCAGCCTGCTGCACAGCACCATCTTGTCCTTGGCTTTATGTCCTGTGTCTGTGACACCAGAAATACGCTTGTACAGGAGGGAACACAGCCACCACTCTGTTCTGTTTCTGTTCATGAGACTTCCTATCCAATGCTCTGGTGGCAGGGTCCTATGGGGATATTATTATTATTATTATTATTATTATTATTATTGCTTATTTAGTACAGGGTCTTACTACATTGTTTGGGTTCATATTGATCATTGCTGTTTTCAGCCTCCCAAGTACTGGGATTATAGGCTTGCACCACCATGTCCAGTCTCAGTCGCCATCTGAGCATGCTATGGGAGTGGGAACCGCACCATATGCTGGGCTTTTAGTCCCAACCACTGCACCCTGCCTAAGCAGGCACTTTAGTCCACTGAGCTATCAGACAAGCCCTTCCATGAACTCAAGGCCTTGCCAGGCAGGCTGTCTCCTCACACCCGTAAAACATAGGCAAGTAATTTATAAACCTATTTCATACAGCTCTAGACCATGGGGAAATTCAAGGCTGAGGCACTAGCAGATTCAGCATAAAGCAGACCCACATTTTACCATACAGATGGTACCTTTCTGAGCTACATTCATATCCTTTTCATTTGTTTAATCTTGTGACATGGTCCCACCAAATTGCCTAGGCTAAAGTTGAACTTGCAGCCTTCCTACTTTAGCCTTCCAAATAGAAGGGAATATAGGTGTCCACTCCCTCAGCCAGTTTCATGGGGAACTTTTGTATAAATACAGAACACTGGTGCCTTTGTGTTGAAATAATCCCACATTATTGAACTCTAGTTTTTCAGTTCAAGCTGCTGGGTGGTCCTGGAGCAGCTGATAGTGGTGGGGCACACTGCTGGGCCAGCTGACTATGGAAGAGGTCCTTGTGTAGTTGGCTGACGTGGCAGTGTGCCCTGTCCAGTACTGCAGTGTCCACCAATTGTCTGCACGTTGAGATAGCATAGTAGAAACCAAAATTATGAATACACTTTCATTATAAGTGTCATTTTGACACTGGTACAGTATGTGTAGTATAAATCTTTTTTTTTTTCTCTTTTTGAGACAGGGTCTTGGTATGCAGGTCAGGCTGGCCTTGAGCTCACTTTTGTAGCCCAGGCTGGTCTTGAACTCACACCAATCCTCCTGCCTCAGCCTCCCAAGTGCTGGGATTACAGGCATGCGCTAGCATGCCCGGCTTAATCATATTAACACGAATCTCTACTCATTTACAGAGAGAAATGACTTGGGGACAAGAAACCTTGGTGAAGGTGTAGAGCTAAGGAGCAGTCACTCTCTGCCCATGTTCCCAAGTTGAACTTGCAACCTTCCTACCTTAGCCTTCCAAATAGAAGGGAATACAGACATGTACTACTTCAGCCAGCTATATATAGCTCTAGGAAGTTGTTCATGTATTTTGCTATGCCTGCTTTTGTGTTACAGTGACAGAGCTGAGTAGCTGTAACGAGAATTTATATCTGTTACCTAAAATACCTATATCAGGATTTTTACAATGAGAGTTTTCTAGTCCTGCCCTAGATCCATATATTAAAATTGTAGGCAAAGAACCAGCATGCTGCATGACCTTCACCCAGGAAATCACTAGAAGAACAAATTGTCATTAGGTACAATTCCAGCTATTTGGGAGGCTGAAGAGAGATGACAGATCTAAGGTGAGCCAGAGCAATTTATCAAGACTTTGTGTCCAAGAGAATTTGGGATATGGTGGTAAGACATTTGCCCAAGAAGTCTTTCCTTGAGTTCATGCTCCTGGGGTAGGGAAGGAAAGAGAAATACTGTATAGACTCTTAGGCCCTACCCCAGAACTGCATTTGAGTTTGTCCTTAGGTGGTAAATATAAAGCACTGCCCTATAGACATCAACATTTGTATGAATCTATATTCTTAGTAATGTTATGAACAAACCAAAAGGGAAACAACCCATATGTCCAGTGACAGTAGGTCAGTGAGGCTTACACAATGGAAAATGCTAAGCAGGGAGAAAAATGGGTGTGCCACAGCTATGTGCAAGAATGTGGGTAAACTTTGTAAACTAAAGCTTTGGTGATTGGGAAAGTCAGTGCCATAGATAACCTAGGAATGACTATAAAGGGAATATAATCAATCATTAAAATTACATGTAAGGGGTTCCAGGGAGATAGCTCAAGGGCACAAGTACCTGCCTGGCAAATGCAAGGTCCTGAGTTCGATCCCTGGTCCCCCCCCACCAAAAAAAAATTGCATGAAAGGGCTGGTAAGGTAGTTCAGCAGACTAAGTGCTTGGTTAGGCATGCACAAGAGCAGTGTTCAATCCTTGGCACTATGTGCTGTGCTGTGCTGGCTGTGCCCCAGGCCTGTTGAGTTGGTGTCCCATGTCTATAATCCCAGAGGCAGAAAACAGGAGGATCACTACAAGTCGAAGATGCACAGTGAATGACTGGGAAGCTAATTTGTTTTGTCATGCCCCTGCTATCCCTGAAAATCACTAAGATGATGCCCCTACACACACACACACACACACACACACACACACACACACACACACAATTGTTTGTATATGTACTTTGTACATCTCAGATTTCAAGAGGATGCTGAGAAGTTGTTTTTTGTTCTTTGTTTTTTGGGTTATTTTTGTGGTACCAGGGATCAAACTTAGGACCTTGCACTTCCCAGGCAGACACTTGTGCCTCTGAGCTATCTTCCCAGCTAAGAGAATGGAAGATTTAGAAACAAGTGATACAGGCTATTGGGGGTAGTCAGTCCTGCCATCTGCTCAGTGTGGGGTATGGCAAAATGATGTATTAGGAAAGGGACAAACTTAGTAATACATGTTTGGGGTCAGAGGTGCTGGGCTATCAATGCCTCAGGATGGTCAGAGACAAGGACATTGGGAGCTACCCACTATTTATGGAGGTACATAATAATTAGAGGGATTCTTGAATGACTCAGAGGGTGATCTTATGCTGAGAAAGTTTTATGCTGATGGAGATCATTTTGGCTGACCTAGAAGGCTGCAGTGACATTATACTGATCAGGATGTTTATGTTGATGAGGGTGGGGAGAGATGGCAGGTTAGGGAGGTTCTCTTTTCCCCAAGGGAAACTCTTTTACTACTGGATTCTCAAGGAACCAGGCTGTTTTCAGCTGATGTCATCTTTCCCTGTGATGCATTACAGTGGCACATGACTGTCCAGGCCTCAACTGTGACCAGAAGCACAAGTTGGCACATGTGGCAAGGCAGTAGGCCTCAAGACAGGTCCTGACCACAATTTCATTATGAAATGATTTTCCCCCTCATTATATAGGTTGTTTCTTGACAACAGGGAAATTATTTGGAATCTTCATTACTGTTGTAGTTATTGTGAAGTACTTAATAGCACTATGCAGTGAGGTGATCCAACTTCTGAGTGCACCAGAGCTGAAAAATGAGCAATAGAAAAGAATACATTTCATTTTCAAAGAATAAGTTTGTATATTAGTCATCCTATTATCGCTAACAAACTGTCTGAGAGAATCTCTTTCTCAGATGAAAGATATATTTGGCTCACAGTCCTAGGGCAATCAATCCATGGTTAAGTTCATCCTGTTCTTTGGGCCTTTGATAGCGCAGGACTTCTTGGTGGGCAAAATAGTAGAAGAGGCCTATTCATCTCAGGATGGCGTAAAGAAGGGGAAAGATAGATCCTCGGCTGTCTCTGTAAGGACTCATCCCCAGTGGGCTACTTTGTTTTGTCAAGCCCCTGCTATCCCTAAAAATCACTAAGAGTAAGCACCAGTTCTTTAACACTTGGACTATTGGGGACATTCAGGATCCAAACTGTAGCAGTTTGATAGAAAGAAGCAGCCACTGTCAGCCACATGGACCTCAAGAGTAAGAGTACAAGACTCCTGCAGATGGGAAAACGGTTCTGAAGAAGGTTGGCCCAGAGGGCAGCAGCCACTGGATGGGACACCTTGACCTTTGGCCAGAATACAGACTGGAATCCTGCCTCTCTGGTGTTTACTGAGAGCCAGAGTGTTGACAGGTGTTGAAAAGAAAGACAGTAAATCCTATTTACTTGGAGAAAGTGCTTTGAAGACCCTGTGCACCTGTGGGCAGCCTGAGGAATCATTGTTTTGTTAGTGCAAGTGATTGTGAAGGCACGAAAGCTCTGCACTGCATACCAGCCTGAGGAGGCCTTTGTTCGTGACCAACAATTAAATGGCTGGAGCTGTGGCATCCTTATGGGTACCACCTTTGTTTAGGAGCAAGCAGCAATCTCACATTATTTCATGTGGTAGATCACCTTCTCTAGGTGGGCCATCATATCCCCCATCAGCTGCCAGGTGGAAGAAATTTGTGATTTAACTTAAATTACAAAAGCAAGTTGCATGCAAAAAGAATCAGCTTTTTGTGTACAATGATTTCCTGCCACCTTCATGAAGAGGTGTAAAAGGAAAGATATGTTCTCTGAGGGCTATGAATGCAAGAGAAAAGCAATCTCTGTGACAGAAATTTGTTCTCTGTAGGCAGAGCTGGGACTGCCACTTCTGCAATGTCAGAGAAGGTCCGGACCCGGTTGGAGGAGCTGGATGACTTTGAGGAGGTGAGCGTGTTACCTGCTGAGTGTAGGCTGTAGGCCTTTCCACTGTGACTGCTGAAGAACTCACAGTGGCCGCTCTTGATTTAGTCTTGGGCTGACCTGCTCTGGCTTCCTGAGGCTGCCCGCAGCACACTTGGCTGAGCCTATAAAATCCTGACTTGGGTGGATTTTCTAGAGGCATCTTTTTGTGATGCCTAAACAATTGCAGGATTTCTGGGGACAGTCAAATAGTGAAGAACAGCTGGAGTCTCCTTCTAGGAAGCAGCCTCCTGCAGTAAAAAGATAGCATCATCCCATAGGTTCACATGTGGCCAGTCTGCTGACATGCAAAGCCCTCTACTATCTGCTAATCAGCCAGCCTGTACTTTGAAAATAAGTAACAACGTGCTCTGCCTCCTCCATGTGGGACTTGCAGATCTTTAGTACCTCTGGACAAGTTTGGGCTGACAGACATGGGTCCACAGTCTTGCAGTGAAGTGGGGCAGACCAGGTCAACAGCCTTCTCTGGTCTGAGGTACATGTGAGCCATACTGTGTGCTGGACCCTGGACTCTGGACCCTGCTGATGCTCATCCTCTGCAGTGCCCTTTGGAGAGCCAGCATGGCATGAGGGATACAACTTTATACTCTAGCCACACTGCCTGGATTTGAATCTCAGACCTACCGTTTAGAAATGCTATAACTTTGGATCAGGAGGTTCATTACTGTGAGCCTCAGTTTACTTATTTGTAATGTGGCGATGAACCTAGCGATAGGACTGTCATAGGTTCAGTGAGTCACTCTATATGGAGGACTTAGAATGGCATCCAGAGCGATGCTCATGGTTTGTTGTGTGTTAGCTACTGTCACCACAATTATTCTGAGTCTAGTGGTCCTGATGGACTGCTACTGTCAGGATGGGCTTGGGCATCCACCTTGCTGTATCTTTATTTCATTGTCTCAAATGGGATAAAGAGCCAGGGATGGTGGTCCATGCCTCTAGTCCCAGCCTGAGCAATTTTGCCACATCCTCTCTCAAAACAGCAAAATGAGAAGACAAAATAGACAGACAAACATCAAAATTGTGTCTGTAGCTCAGCATGAAGCCCCTGGGTTCAATATCTAGTATCATTAAATAAATAAACAGGGAAAAGGACAGTCAGTGGATTCAATTATGGCCCAATAAAAACCAGAAAGGGCCATTTAATGGCATTGCCATTGCCATGTCTGCTGGGAGCCACACCATCTTCCCAGCTCTGGACAGAGATGTGGGTATTCAGTGGAGTGCAGTCTTAGTGTCATTCACTTGCCAGGGCAGAGGTCACAGGTTTTGAAAGAGGTGTGAGAGCCTCAGTCGGCTCTTGATCAGACACCAAGTCAGGAGCTTGGTGAGGGCCTCAGGCACCTGAAAGTCACTAGAAGAGAGGGGAAGCAATGGCACAGGCCTGTGTCACTGAGTTCCATAAAGCCTGGTGTCACTGACACCCCCTCTCTTTTTTTTTTTAAAGATTTTTTTTATTTATTTCTGTTAAACCTCATTTATTTGTTTGTGTTATGGCTGGCTCAGCCCGCCCTGGGGTGGGGGTGCACAGCATGTGGTACCAGGGATTGAGGAGTGGTCGCAGCGCTTGCCTTAAGTTTCCTCTGCAGGCACTTTAGACCACTGAGCCATCTCGCTAGCCCTGATTCCCTCTCTAGTTCTCCATTTTTCTCCTGCAGCCTGACTTCTTGATAATTCCTGCTCAGAGCAGCAGTTGTCCTGGGATCCTCAGTTAACAGGTATATCAGTAGGGACAAGGGAGTTCAGGCTGCAATAAGCAGGAAACCCTAACAAAGGTTCATTTGTTACTCTTGGTGCATACTGTTCAGGGTCAGATATAGCACTGCCATAGTGCTGCCATCTCAGCACTTGGCTCCTGCTGTTGTCACAGCTGGGGCTGAAGGGAGTGTGGATTTTTCACTGCCCCAGCCTGATGGGACACAAGCTACTGGGCCATCACTCCATTCAGCAAGCCAAGTGCCTGATTCCTCTGTTGCCAAGAGGCTTGGCTTCCCTAATTCACAGTTGAGGAGGCCAATTTCTTTCAATGCAAGTTCCTGAAATCTGACTTTTAGGCTTCTTTTCTAAGCTATCTTGCTCTTGGCTTTAACGATGAGTTCATTAGGAAAGGACTTAGCATCTACTCTTTCCTTATGTAGTGTTATAAGTGGTGAGCATAACAACCTATTCCTAAACTCCTGGGCTTAGGCAGATCTGTGACCATTGTACCCACACCTCTCAAGAAGTTGAGCCTGTGGCTGGTGCCACCATGTCTGTCCGGCTTCTCTTCAGGATCTGTCCTGGTCTATGCTGATAATGGGCTTCTTGCCCTCAGTACCACAAATTCTACTAGCATAGGAAGAGGGAACATCATTTTGCCTCAGCAATCAGAGTTGTCTTTGTACCTTGCCTCTGGTACTGTGCATGTGCACAACCAGCCCCATCCCAGTGTCATGAATGACCTGAGCCTTGTCTACATTTTCAGAGCACCTTGTTGGGGTCAGTGCTTTCTTGTATGGCAGAGCTGTCTCCACCAGGGTGTGCCTTTTCCCTCAGGCCAGCCTCTTAACCCCAATTCTGCCCTCTCAGGCAGAAACCCACAGTGCCTCTTGATTGAAGGACAGAATTATCAGCTCTGCTGGGGAGCCCAGAGGCCTTCAGAGGCCAAAACCCGGCAGGTATGAAGGTATGTGTGACTGAGCTGGATTGCAGGTATAGAGGATAGTGTTTTCCCTTTTGCTTCCAAGCTCTCACCTTCTGCCTTCCTCCCACAGGGATCTCATAAGGAGCTGTTGAACTTGACTCAGCAGGATTATGTGAACCGCATAGAGGAACTCAATCAGTCGCTGAAGGATGCCTGGGCCTCAGACCAGAAAGTGAAGGCTCTGAAAATTGTTATTCAGGTTAGGCCTGGTGTATGCTATCTTCATCCTACTGCCCTGAATCTCGTACTTAAAAGTCCTTAATGCAGGTTTCCAGAGCCCTTAGGGGTTACCTTCATTTATCATCTCTCCTGTTGTCACATACTTCCACTGCAAGACCCTGTCTCTGAATTTTCTTTTTAGGTCTTAGCTAATCCCATGGGTGCTATGTTTGGTTATATAAATTGCATGTTGCACAAATCCAGGAAGCTCTGGACCCTCATTGCAGAATTAATGGTACCCCCCTGGGTTGTGACACTGAAGATACATGTATGATTTGTATACACTAAAGACTGAGCAGCCCTTTCAGGTTTCCTTGGTTTGCTGTCTTTGGGATCAATGGTGCATGGCTCTGATGTGTGCATTTTTAGGACATATTCCATAGGATTATTGGATAAGGAAAACATTTTTCCAGTGTCAAGAGAAAGACTTTCACTAGGTCTTTGTTGATGTGTTTATTGAGCTCCTGACACTTACATAACAAGAACAAGCCCTGTAGAGCAAACCACTTTCCTTGGGACTGAAACTTGGTCCTGAAGATGATTATGTCTTGTAAAACCTGCTCAGAAGTACCCAGTCCAAGGGCTAAGTCATTCATTAGCATTTTCAGAGAAAATCAACAAGTTTTCCAAGTGACCTTTATAGTTCAAGCATGCCAGCCTCTTTCTCATCTGATGTCATGATAGTATGACATTTGTCTTTTCACCTGCTTCTTGGGATGATGTCGGCAGAGTGTGGGAGCCTACACCGAACCCTTGCAGCACTTGAATATGGGTTGTTCTACAGCAGGTGGGATTTGTTTAGTTTCATGATAGGAGGGGAGCCTGAGCCCCTTTCTTTGCAGTCCTTGTTGCTGGTTTACTTAGAAAACCCCAGCAAGTGTTCCTGTCAATCCACCTTCCTGCTAGAGCTTCCTGCTGCCCTCCAGTGGGCAATTTTCCAAACTGACAAGTATAGCTGTAAAGTGTGCTCATTGGCATGGGCTTTTCATGGACAGTGGGAACACAGAGCTGTGACTTTAGAGGGTACCACATGGAAAGATTTGCAGCCTGTCCTGTCAAAGTAGTTTCTTAATTGATGCATCTTGTAGTTAATAGTAGCAATTTTGTGAAACACAATCAAGATGCAGAGTATGCTGAATCAGTTTAATGTGTCTCATTTACTATGGAGCAGAAGTTCTTTTATTTGGGTTGGGGGAGAGCTTGGCAGGTTTGTTCAAGCATACTGTACGTATGAAAAAATGCACTCAAGCATTAATTGAGATGTGATTCATTCTGGACTGCATGAATCCCTGGGTTCCATCCCCAGCACCACAAAACAGTGAGAACAGTCCATTGTTATGTGTATGTTTCAGTATAAGTATAGGGCTTCATTGGTTGTCACAAGTGTACCTTGGGTAAAAAGGCAGCAGGAATGAGGAAAACAGAGAAGATGAGAGCTGAGTCAGGTGGTGATCCTTTGACTGTTGGCAGATGACGTCTCTTCCCACTCTCCCTGTAACAGTAGGGACAATTATTTATACCTTCTATAGGTATAAGAAAGGAGGAAGGAGCTATAACTTCTGTAGCTCCTTCAACCAGCCCAAGGTTGCCCAGTGGCTAGTAGCTGACAGTATGAGTAGTAGCTCCTCCAACTGGCCCAAGGTTGCCCAGTGACATTAGCTGACATTAACCAGGCAGGATGCTTTTCTGAAGACTGAGGTAGCTTGACTGCTCTAGGCACTGATGTGCTGTCACACACATGACTGATTTCTAGCTTCAGTGGTTCCCAGTATTTCAGTGATTCCTTTTTAAATGATCAATAGAATTGTGCAATGATCCCACGCATGTTTGAGAATATTTTTATATACTGTGATTTGGCCAAGCCTGTCTGCACTCAAACCTGGCTACCACAGCCAGAGCATTAAAACTCTAGAGACCTGGTTTCTGACATCAACTCTGCCATTCCTGGACAATGTGCATGTCATTTGCTCTGTCTAGTGCTGCCTTGGCACACCCATCTTTTTTTTCCATGATTTTCTTTGACAAGTAGAACAAGTGGAACATATCCTTAAATTTCTTCCCCTCTCTTCTTTCAGGATAGCTAAGAGAATTCTACTAGTGATTTATTTCTACTCGTTTATTGAAAGCACAATTAATGCTTAAATTTGTTTTGACCAGTTTTACACACTTATATCTGGTAATCTGATAGGGCTGACCAGTTAGCTCAGTGGACTAAAGGCCCTGCTTAGGCAGAGCACAGAGGCCTGGTTGGACCCCTGGCATACCATTCCACCCACCACCACCCCTGGGCATGCTGAGGTGATTGATACTGGGCATGGTGGCAAATACCTGTCAACCTAGACTTTAGGAGCCTGGAAACAGGAGGATCATTACAAGTTTGATCTGAGACTCTGAATACACTGTAGCCCCTGTACCAAATACATAAGAAAAATTAAAAAAAAAAAAAAAATATATATATATATATACTGTTGATCTGAACAACTAATTTGAAGACAATAATATGCAAAATAACAACCATTGTTGAAATTCCATCTCCTTGTTTTGTGAAGTTTTGTATCTTTTGTAATTTTTCAAAATTATTTTTTATTCTCTTTCAAATAGAATGAAGGGGCTGGGGAGCCCCTCCCTGGCAAGCTCAAGACTCGGGTTTGATCCCCAGTACAGTATGGCGTACTTGACTGTTTTATTATCTTCTCTTTGTGGTGCTATGCAAGTGCTCTGAGCCTGAGTCAGATACCCTGCCTATCTTCAGGTTGAATGTATTCTTCCTATATCTGTGTGTGTGTCTGTGTGTGTGTGTTAAAAGTGGATTCTAGGGCCTTGTACATGCTAGGCAAGAGCTCTTAACACTGAGCTACACTCCTAGACCTTTTTATTTTGAGATTAACATCCCAATAATTTGCCCAGGATGAGCTTTTACTTGTGGTCCTCCTATTTTCGCTGCCCAGAGTACTGGAATTATGGGTATGCCTCTACACCTTTATGTTCTTGACATGAGCTCTGGAGGAACTGCAGTTATCCACTGCCTAATGATAGGGACACATTTTGAGAAAGGCGCCATTTGGTGGTTTTGTTGTGGCAGAGCATAATAGAGCAGGCTTACAGAGACTTTGGATAGGATCCTGTGGGATCCCTGTTGTATACACAGCCTGTACTATTGTCATGTAGCACCTGACTGTATGCGTTCTTGTGCTGTGGCTTGTCTTTCCATTTTCATAGTGATAGCTTTTGAAGTTCAGAAACTTCATTTTAGTGAAGTCATATTTGTTAATTTTCTCATTTTAGTTGATGTATTTGTAATGGTGCTCTTGTGACACTTTTCCCCAGGTGAGGAATGTACCTGGGTGAGGTCTTACATGGAGATAGCTGGGTGCTGCTTCAGACCTGATGCTATTTCCATTGGCTGTACTGTGCCTCTCTCTAGTAGCAGCAGAGTGTTAGAAGCTGCTGTTCACCTTCTATCACAATTCCGTGTGAGATGTGAACAGACTGATTTCACTTTTCCGATGCAAAGCGAAAGGAAGAAATGGAGTCGTTTTAGTTCTTTTTTGGTTTTTTGTTGTCTTTCTGAGACAAAATTTAGCCATGCAGTGCAGGCTGGCCATGAACTCACAGTGTTTGTGCATCCTATCCTACCTTGTACTGGGATTTCAGATGTGTACTCTATTGTAGCTTTAAATTGCAGTTCCCCAGTTACTAAGAGAATTGAGTTTTGTTTATTTTGTTTGTTTGAGAGAAGGTCTCAGTTTGTAGGCCAGGCTGGCCTTGAACTTTGGACAGTCTTCGTGCCTCAGCCTCCTGCACTGGGACTATAGTCCTGCACTACTGTGCCCAGAAAAATGAGCTTTTTGTCACATGCTTATAGCCCTCTCAGGTTTCTTTTTGTGTAAAATGTCTTTTGTTGATTTCTTTTGCCAATTACGTTATGTTTTTTCCTAGTGGATTTTACATTTCTTGCATATATTCTGGGTAATAGTGGTCGTCCTTCCTTGTATTCCTGTTAGCCACAGGTCGTCTCTTCACTGAGCCATTGTTCTGCTTATTGAAGGATCCTTAAAATTCATTAATTTCAGAAACCTATTATTGTCAAATATTAGAAAACTGCTAGTACCCTCATTTATTGTAAACTAATAAAATGGATCTTTTCACAGTTTTCATACCAATGTTACGAAGTTAGTAAGGAAGTTTGATCACCTGTAGTTAAAGCAGTGGAACATACCAGTTTTTCCAGAGATGTTTATAGTGTATCATATTTCACTGGGAGCTTTAAGAACTTCCAGTGTCCAAGATGTTCCCCAGTTCAGTTGAAATGAATTTCTGGGTGGGAGGACCCTGGAACATCACTTTTCAGTGTTCCATCGAGGGCTCTGAGTTGAGCATGGTTAGTCATAAAATATTTAACTCCACTGAGTGTGTGGGTGATAGTCAGCAACCACTGCATGTCTGCAAGCCTTATTTTTGTTCAGCAGTCACCCAGAGCCCTTGTTAAAATATCAGTCCCCCAATAGCTTGGCTACAAATTTTGACCTGCAGATTTTGCGTGGAGTGGCAAAGTTAGGAAACAGCGCCAAAACTTTAAAATCTGTGGCATTTTGAAAAAATTTTTTTTGTGTGTTTGTGTGTAGGGGATTGAATTTGAAGAGTTTGTGCTTCCCAGGGAGGCACTGTGCTAGTGACGTATGTCCACAGCCCCAAAATAATGATTTTAACACACAGGGGGGCATATTTCATGTGTCTTCTTGCTGGGGTACTAGAAGCACCAGTGGTTAAATGCATGACTGTGCCACTGGGTGACTTTTTAGTAATATTATTAGTAAAAAGATGCATTGAAGTGAATGGATTCCTTTGTACTTCCAGTGGTACAAGCCACCTGATGGGAGTCATGTGAGTACCACCACCAGTTCAAATTGTCAGAAATGTGTTAAAAGATTGCTTCAATTCAACAAACTATAATAGCTTTGTATGTGGATTTATAAAAGAAAAACTTTGTGTCCTACTATACTTTATAGAGTATATGTTGTATAGTATCCATTTAGAAGAAAAATCTGCTTAGGCTTGATAAAGCCTATATGAAATCTGCTTGACTTCTGTGTCTATTTCTTTGCTCTTGGATGGTTGGTTTTCTCCAAGAGACCTGAAAATGAGGTTTTGGGCACTCAGGGATGTCATGTCCCTAGGAGTCCAATGCTGTGTATTCTAGCTTAGACAAGACTTGTCTTCTAATTCTCTAGAATTTAGAGTTGTTTGTTTTTCTTGTAGCTCTCAAATCTTCTGGGAGAATTGTTAAAGTTTAAGCTCCCATAAAAAGCTTAAGAAAAAAATCACCAAGCAGGGCATGATGAAATATAATTCTGCATACAACCAGGTACCATGTTTCATGCCAGCCCGTTGTTTTACAGCTTACTGCCCTAGCTTCCCCATGGCATCTGGCCTGTAGGAGGATGTTTCATAAACCAGACATGCTGTTTCCTTTGAAGCAATTTATGCTTAGGAGAAATGTGATCATTCTATCAGTTTAGCTATTGAGTAAAAACCCTAAAGTACAAACACATGTCAGCCAATCTCTTGACCTGGTCAACCTTTCAACCATTCTCTGCATATTGGAAGTGCACATTAAAGGACTTTGCTAAGTGTGCAATTTTTTTCTTTTCAAATTTTGTTGCTTATTTATTTCAGACAGGTCTTGCTTTGAACCTCAGCTAGCCTTAAACTCATAAGCTTTGTGCCTCATTACTGAGTGCTGGGATTATAGGCATGCACCACTGTACCAGCTAATTATTTGATTTCTATGTGATATTTCCTATCTGAAGGTCAGCTGTTGGGATGGTAAAATTGAAGAAAGTTATTTGGTTCCTTAGGCTGACCATGGGATTAGAAGATGGTCAGGGTGTTAACTTTAGTTCTTCTATGTAGAAATACAGTTTTTCAAAGACTAGGTATATGGCTCAAAGTGAATGGCCTGCCTTCTATCTCCACTTTTGGTAAACAGCAATCGTAGAGGTGTCAACAGCCTTTTGGAAGCAGTGAGAGTGTAGAGATTATGCAATACAATCAGCTGGACTATCCTCTTGAAGCTTGGCATGTTTCCCCTGGTAGAGAAATTAGGGAGTACATTTAAATAGCTGATGTGAGTTTAAGAAGGCTGGGGTAATTCCTTCTATGGAAAGGGCATATAAGAGTCATTCCGAGGCATGGTGGTGCATGCGTATATCCCAGCACTCTCATAGGTTTGAGTATAGCCTGGACTTCTGAGAGAAACCTTGTCTCAAAATTAACCAAAGAATCCTAACAATACTGAAATAAACCAGAGGAAGCCAGGTTGGAAAACTGAACAAAGATTGGTGACATGAGAGCAGAATGATGCAAAGACAGTATCGATCCTGCCTCCTCGAGGAGAACCCAGTGCATAAGACCTCCTTGGTCCTTTGGCCAAGCCTTGGAGCAAGGCTTTCTAGAACCTTCCTTAAAGGGGCTCTGTGTACAGAATCTGGGTTATTTTATCAGAAGCACAGTGGTTTGGCATCTCATTACATCCACTTTCCCTAGCATGGGGTTTGACACAAGATGGTGATCATCAGATTTACAGAAAACATGAATTTCTCGTGTCTAGGTCTGAAGAGTCCCAACCACATCAGACATAGCATAGTCAACTTTTTTTTCTTTTCTTTCCTTCATAGTGCTCAAAGCTTCTTTCAGATACAAGTGTTATTCAGTTTTATCCAAGCAAATTTGTGCTGATCACTGACATACTTGATACATTTGGTAAGGACCTGTGCATCTTATATCTGGGAAATATGTTTGTGTTTTTAGGAATTGGGTTTCATAGTTGCTGTAAATAAGATTCTGCAATGAGTTGAAATGAGTACATAAATAATGAGGAAACCAAATCATGTCTCTTTGCCTGTTAACCAGGACATTAAGGTTTCATACATTTTAAATTTTAAAAGAAGTATTATGTATATTGAGTATACATAATATTTATATAAATGCAGTAATTATACCCATGCATGAGACTTCAGTACATGTAGAAGTACTTGCTTAATGATGAGATCAGGGTAATTGGCACATCTGTCATGTCAGATGTGTCTCATTTCTTCAGGGTAGACATTCAAAATCCTCTCCACTAGCTGTTTTGAAATATTCAGTTAATTATTTTCCAGTGTTTAGTTACCTGTGGTATGATAGAACATTAGCAGTTTTTTCTGCTATTCATCTGCACAGCATGCTGTTTTTTAATTAAAGAATTTTTTTTTTTTTCATCAAGAATTCAACTCAGGGACCAGTGAGACAGATTAGCAGACTAAGTTCTTGCTTTCGCAAGCAAAGGGACCCAGGGTTTGATCCCTTCTGGCTTATCACACTGACTGTGCACCAGGAGCATGCTGAGCAAGACACTGAGTCCAGGCATGGTGGTGCCTATAGTCTGAGCACTGGAGAGGCTGAAAACAGGAGGATCACTATGGGTCCAAGCTGTATAGTGAGACCTTGTACTAAATGCATAAAAGGAAAAGGAAAAAAAAAGTTGAACTCAGGACCTTGCACTTGCCAAGTAGATGCTTTTCCAAAGCTGAGCTATATCCCCAGGTAACCCCAGTCCCCATCTTGTTTTTGTGAGATAGAATCTTACTATGTCATCCTGGCTGTCCTTGAAGTGACTGTGACTGTTTAGCCCAAGAACAATGCATCCACATGATCAAAGACCTGAATCTACAAAGCTGGGAGTTCAAATAAACCTTTCCCCTTGTAAATTGATCCACCAGGTATTTTGTAAGAGCAACAAAAAAGTGACCATAACACTCAGTTCTCAACAGTGTGAGCTTCTCCACAGGGGTGGAGATGGACAGCAGCTGGCTTAGGTAGCACTTGTGCTCTGCAGTTTGCTCAACTGTGGTCATTCACTTCACCCACCTATGTGAACCCTGGAGAAAACAGTATATAAGATTCTGTCATTCAGGCTGAGTGTGGTGGCACACACCTGTAGTCCCAGCACTCAGGAAGCACAGCCAGGGGAATCCCCATGAGTTCAAAGCCTAATAGGGCCACACAGTCACTTCAAGGATCACTTGGTGTCTGAGTTGCATAGTGAGATCCTGTACCCAATACATTAAAAAATTGTGTCCACTAGATGGCAGTGCTATCACAAGTTAAAATGTGCTTGGGTTAAGACATGTTTGTCACTAATTGACAAACTGTTTATTTCTGATGTGTGACACTAACATCATATGTTCTTTCCCCCAGGAAAGTTGGTCTATGAGCGCATCTTTTCCATGTGTGTGAATAACCGCAGCACCTTACCAGGTAACACTGAAGGTTTCAACCAGTCTAGGTGGGACTGTTTTTTTTTTTTTCTTTAGGTTCTGAGGATTGAATACAGGGCCTTTTGAACTAAGCTACATCCTCAGCCTTTGAATCTTTTCTTTTCTTTCCCTCTGTCTCTCTCTCTCTCTGTCTCTCTTTTGTTTTGTTTTGCAATGTCCTTGCTAAATTGTCCATGTTTTGCTTAATCTTGTGATTCTCTTAGTGCTGGGATCAGAGGCATGTGCCACCACGCTCAGCTCTTCAGTGTCATTAAACTTGGAGTCACTAGTAGAAAGTTTTATTAAGTTGAGTTTTCTTGAGAGTTGATTGAACTTTACATTTTGGTGTGGTACCAGGGATATGTGTGAAGACTTGTGATCCTCTCAACCATCTAAAACCTTAGGCTTTCAGACCCGCCATCTGTGGTGGAACTGCCACATAGATGCAGATTTTCCTGAAAACTTTTATGAGGAAAACCATCACAATCAAGGTTGAACCCTCGCACACCATAGAAAAGGTAAAGGCCAAGATCCAGGATAAGGAAGGAATTCTTCCTGATCAGCAAAGGCTGATCTTTGCTGGTAAGCAACTGGAAGATGGATGTACCTTATCTGATTACAACGTTCAAAAGGAGTCTACCCTTCATCTTGTGTTGAGACTCTATAGTGGTGCTAAGAAAGAAGAAGTCTTACACCATTCTCAAGAAGAATAAGCATAAGAGAAAGAAGGTTAAGTTGGCTGTCCTGAAATACTATAAGGTGGATGAAAATGGCAAAATCAGTCATCTTCGTCAAGAGTGCCCTTCAGATGAATGTGATGCAGGAGTTTTCATGGCCAGCCACTTTGATAGATATTACTGTGGCAAGTATTGTCTGACTTACTGCTTCAACAAACTTGAAGATAAGTAATCATGAAATAAAAAACTTCAGCTAAAAAAATAGTAATACAAATTTAAAATTAAAAAAAAATAAAACCTTAGAAGGCTTTCAAATGGGCCTGTCTAGACTTTGTAGCAAATATTGGAATGTGCAGGTATGGAAAGGTACAAAATGAGACTCTGCTGATCCTACACACAAGCTAGTTTTCCTCTGCCATTTGACTTTCCTTCCTTCCTTCTTTCCTTCCTCCCTCCCTTCCTTCCTTCCTCCCTTCCTTCCTTCCTTTCTTCCTTTCTTCCCTTCCAAGAATCATACTGAGAGTCTTGCAGTTGGTAGGCCAGTACTTGTACTGCTGAACTACATCCCTTACCCTAGCTATTTAATATGTCTCAATTTAACCTCTTTTTCTTTTTAACAATTAATTAATTAATTTGACAGAGGGTCTTGATGCACAGTTCAAACTCAGAGTGATCCTCCTGTCTCAGCCTCCCAGTACTGGGATTATAGGCATGAAGTCCCATGCCCAGTTTTGATGGCCAGTGCCACATTTCTGGTAGAACCCAGGCCATTGTGCTTTCCAAGTAGGTACTTAGACTGCCTAGCTGTCTCTCTAGGCCCCATACATCTTTTAAGAACAGCTTAATAATGTGCATTTCTCAGAAAGACACAACCACTAATACCTTTGTATCTAAACAAGCTATTAGGAACTTTCCCCTCTGAAAAGGACAGACTTAGTGCAGTAGTGTTCAGGACTTGCCTTTCAGTGCAGCAGCCACTGGCCAGTGAGATTCTTGGGCATTGGTGGTGTAGCTATCCAAACTCACATATCCTTAGCAGAAACACAAGGACACTGGGTGTCAAAGACTTAGCAGCTTACTGTTTATATTGATTATCAGTTTATATTGATTGCATGTCAAAATGGTATTCTGGATGAATTGTGTCTAAATATATGATTAGAATTAATTGTGCCTGGTGATGGTGGCACACACCCATAACCTCAGTACTCTGCAGACTGAGAAAGGAGGATCACCATGAGTTGGAGGCCAGTGTGCACTATATAGTGAGTTCAAGGCCAGCCTGGTGAGACCCTCTGTCAGAAAACAGAAATAAAAATTTAATTTCACTGCTGCTGTAGAACCTCAGTGTTGAAGGGCCATCAAAATGAAGATGTAAGGAGTCTGGAAAGGTGGGTCCCAACCCCGTGGGGAAGGTTCTCTCTGTACAGTGACACAGAAATGTAATTCTCTGTGGTTTGAGATGGATCATACTAGCCATGTAATACCAAGAATTGTTACTTTACAATGTTCCCTTAAGCAAAATTAAATCTTGCTTGAACTTTAGTCTTGCACAGAGTGAAAATAAACCTCTAAACTCTGCCTAAAGTATGACTTTCTGATGTTACGGAAATAAAACTGGCAAAAATTGAGTAAGACCTGTTTCATACCTGAGATAATAGTGTACAGACATGCCACCAGGTACAGATAAAGGCCACACATAAAATTAGGTGAACATGGTTTTAAAAAGGGAACCGGTCTTTATCTTGGGTAGTGGTTTCCTGGTTGATAGAGAATCAGGTAGGTTTCAAGAGTTTTACTTTTGCTAGGTCACAGACATTCCTTCTGTGATGCTGTGTATGAGTACACAGCTATTTGTGTCTTTATTTGGAAACTTGAGATTTCAAAGAACGAATGTTCTGCTGGGTTAAGGGTACATTGTAGAGCTGAACTTCTGTATTACTGTGCAAGTTTTTTTTTTTTCATGCCATTATTTGTGATATGTTTTGTGAGACTGAGATTAAAGTTTTGTTTACAAATTGTTAAAAAAATAAATAAATAAACTCAAGCCTTGCACAGCTACCATAGACACCAAGATTTTTGATGCCTAACATCATGGTTTTGTATTTCAGATCACTTCTCTCCAGAGAACGTAAATGACACAGCCAAGGAAACATGCCTGAATTGGTTTTTCAAGATTGCTTCCATCCGGGAACTCATTCCAAGATTGTATCCTTTTACTGTCTGGTGATGTTAAATACAGGTAACTAGGGCAGCCATGCTTACAGAAGACATGTAGTACACTGCCTGACACTGCTGTTGAAACTTTGGTCTCATTATGATTGCAAACCTGAAAATAGGTTTCTCCATGCTGGAGAAACCCTTTCTGAGACATTGTTCTCTCAGGTTTTATTTTTCGGTTGGAATATGAATTGGTGCTTTAGGCTTTTGTTTCCTTGAGGAATAGTCCCACATTAACCGTGTCAATTAAGATGTTTCATCTTTGTGTTTTTTTCTCTGCTTCTAGGTGAGTCTTTTTTGCAGAGGACCCAGTATTGATAAACAGAGAATTTGACTTACCACAGCCTGTCCAGTAGTTACCTGAAGTTTCATACTTTTACTGTGAAGTGTTGATAAAAAATTCTCAAAACCCATTGTATTCTCAGCATGCAATCAGAAAGCAACAAATAAGGCTTTCCAGGATTTATTTTGAATATGTATGGAGTCTTGAGAAGCACAGATAGGGACAAGCAGCCACTAGCTACTTAATAATTCTCTGGCTTTTGTGGGCAGTATGATCATCATAAGACTTACCTAGTCTTCTTCTAAATATTCTTTACACACAGCAATCAAGTTGTCTGGACAGTGTCTTCCTTAATGGAACGTTTTTATAGCTATGTGGAAGCATCCATCCTGAAGTGTAATAAATTCCTCTCCAAAATGTAAGGCTTTTTGAGTGTGTAGCACTGTAATATGACACAGTAATGGCACTGTTATAGTAGTTATCATTGATGAACACTTTATGGTAGATCTTATGTTAATCACTCAATTGGTATTTAGTTCAAGGGCGTTCTTAATAAAATAGAAAACCCATTTTAACATCAATATGATGCATACAGAGGAAAACCCAAGCTTGAGGAGTTGGTGAAATAGTTTGTAGGAGATTAGCTTGACCTTGTTTGAGTCCTGGCCATATAGCTATGGATTATGTGGTTTGAGAAACTTGCTTAAAGAGTGTGTTAGCCTCGCCTTCCTGTGTTGTGTGTGTGGCCCTAGGAAGGATCTGCACAGGTCCCTGAAACTCTACATGCCACTCTTGAGTGCCGGGCGCACAGTAGAAACATGGTCTTGTGGGCTTTGGCTGTTGAAAGAGAAAAGCCTGATGATGGCATGATGAAGAGGAAAACAGTGGCACACTTGCCCTTGGGGCCTGAGGCTGCTTGCTTCACTGGTTCATCAGAGACATGGGTGTGCATAGTTTACAGAGCCTAGTGAAGCTAGGTCTATGTTTCTCAGAGCCAGTGACATAGCAGTTACTCCTTCAAGTCAGATATTGACACCAGGAACTGCACTGACTGCTATTGTGTTTGGGTTTAGAATTCCCCCTAAACATCATTGATTTTAATCTAGGGATGTCTGAAATAGTTGGGGAAATAAGAAAGGTGCTGAAGAGACTGATCTCTCCTTACTGGGCAGAGGGAATCACAATTCATCTGGATAGGATGCAGAGTTAGCAGGGATCTGATGCTGCCTTGAGGTTCTGGGAAGAGATGAGCACAGGACACTGAGTAAATCAGTGCCAAAGGAATAGAGAGAGTCAGAGAAAAGATAGGAGTAGCCAGTGGGTGGAAAATTGTTGAGGGACAAAACTATTAAAATTAGTAAAGTGTGGCATATGCCTATAATCCCAGCGCTTGGTAGGCTAAGGCAGGAGAATGGTTGTGATTTTGAGGCCAGTCTGGACTATTTACTGAGCTCAAGGGTAGCCTGAACTTTTACAGTGAAACCCTGTCTCAAAAAGATGAGAAAAAAAAATTAGTAAATGTGAGTTTAAGCCTGAAAAAATATGAAAGCCAGTGTTAGGCACACAGCACACAAATACTACCAAAAGTAATTGTTCAATGAACAAAACATAGAAAACTGTAACACTTTGAGCTTCATATGTTTCTGAAACTTGTGGGGAGTTTTTCCTTTTTCCCAAATATGGAAGTTTGCTGAGTGTGGTGGCACATGCCCATAATGCCTCCTTGAGAGAGACTGAGGCTGGAGGATCAGCACAGTGTTTAAGGCCAGCCTGGGCTATATCATCTTTGTTTTAAAACTAACAAAATGGCAAGTTTTTCCAACAAATGTGATGTTTCCTTCTTTCTGTTTCCAACAGGGGTATTTCAGAGTGCCTTCCCCGATTGACCTGCATGATCAGAGGCATTGGGGATCCACTGGTGTCCGTGTATGCCCGGGCTTACCTGTGCCGGGTAGGCAGTGCACACACACCTATTGCTGCTCTTGTCTTCCACACCTTCCTTGTGCCTTCCCTTCCCCATCATCTCAGAAGGCAGTGAAAGGAAGACTTTATTAGTGGCCAGTTTTAGGACCCCTCCTTTTTATACAGAGTAGTTACAGGATTTCTCTGAAAAATTACTTTACATGGAAACCAACAAATTATTCTTATGGGGGGATGTTGAAGGCCATTTTTCATACAAATAAGTTGGTTTTAGTTCTCAGTTTTTGCTGGAAGTTCCCTGGCCTTTTAGAGCCCAGGTTTCTTCTTATTGACCGGAGAGTATGCAGCCCCTTTATCTTGAAGGTGATAGGTTGGTTTTTTTTTTTTTTTTTTTT
>PVJA010001940.1:30423-81795 GCA_004027025.1 Myocastor coypus | reverse complement strand
TTAAAGAAGGTGGGGCCATTTTGCTTCTCAGGGGATTTGCCTTTCAGGGATCTCTCAGGGGAGAAGCTTTTCTGATTACCCTATCTGCAAGAGCTTCTTAGCTTTGAGGACTGTGTCACCTGGGACTTGGGTGGTCATTTTCTGACATGGAGTGATTCCCTAGATGTTGCTGAGAACAGAGCCCTGAGGGCACTAAAGCCTTTGGTTTGCTTCTCTTTGATAGCAGCAAACAATATAAATCTTGTGGTCTCAAGTGTGAGAGACCTCACCAGTGGAGAAACCTAGTTCATGTTATTTAAAGGAGGAGGGATTTGATCAGTGTGTGTCAGCAGACTGCAGAGTAGTGGTGAGCATGGCTCAATAAAGGGCCTCAGAGAGCATTGTCAGGAATTGACTTTCTTCTGGGTTGACCTCATTTGTTTGGCTTGCTCTTTATATACTGAAGCCCACAGCAGCTCTAAGCTTCCACCCTGACAACTTTTACAAAGGAGTCCTTTTCCTAGTAGGTCCAGCCAGTCACAGGGCTGATTCTTTTTTTTTTTGGTGGGACTGGGGTTCAAACTCATGACCTTGCAATTGCCAGGCAGGAATCTATGTCACAGAGCTATCTCGCTGGCCCCTGCAGGGCTGATTCTGAATGGACCACTTATGTCACTTACTCACCACTAGCACAGTCACTCTGGCTATAGCATGGGTTATGGTAAATGACAGAGTCCAGTCATGTTCCGATTTTTGGGCCTTGGGGAAGGCAGGTGTAGCTGCAAAACAGGCATCATAGAGAGAGAGGTAGGAGTCCCCAGAGATTTTTCAATTTGGCGATGAGAGGTGAATATTGGGCAGGATGAAATGGCACATGGAAGTCATAAGCAGCTGCCCTTGCTACTATGCAAAGAAGTCTTTCAGACCTAAGCAGTTGCCAAGCTGCTCATTTGGCTTTACCAGAAGAAATAAACAAGAAACAAAAGCTGTGAGTGGGTAGAGTGTGGGGAGCTTGAAGCTGCTATTTATTAAGGGAAATTATGATTCACTCTTCCTCTTAACCATGGCCCTTTTAGCTTCTCTCCACTGCTTTTTCACTGGGCATCCTCTGTTGTTACCAAACATAATTATTGCCTTTATTACAATGAGATTAAGTAGAAGGAAAGACAGGAGAGTCACAGTATTGTAGAACTGGATCTGACATTTGAATCTTTTAAAATCTGTGCACTTGGGCTTTGATACGGCCCTTCCTGCCTCCAAGAGCCATAAACCTAGTTTTTTTTTTTTTTTTTTTTTACATTTAACCTTCTTGTAGATTTCTCTTTATTTTATTTTATTTTTTTCGCAGTACCAGGTATTGAACTTAGTACCCTATGCTTGCCAGGCAAGCACTTATTCCACTGAGCTGCCTCCCTGGCTGTCTTCATTCTTCTAGGAGGAATGGTGCCCAGCGATCTACAAGGCATCACTGTGGCTAACCCTAATGCCCTCTGGGGAGGGAGAGGTCAATGCAACAAACCTGTCCCTCTTACATAAACTTTCCCAGAAGTTAGCTTCATAAGCCTGTTGTGTATGTGGTTAGGTAGTAGTTTGGAAGCATGGCTATCTGAAGAGCTTAGTTTTAGCCATATTGAGATGTTTGGGTTTAAACACATGCACATGCTCACACTTCTACTCTACCCTAGTGCTCTGGCTGTCTTCTGGAGGACTGACAGATTTCTTTAGCTAGAATTATTATGATAGGTTTTTAAAATACTGAATTAACAACTAATAGACTATAACGTGTTAATGCTTTGTCTTGACTGTGTGAAATTCCTCTAATGTATTACAATGTATGTCTCCTTCCTTGATTACCTAGCAAATGTTGGATATGGTGGCACTATGTGTGAAATACAGGCCATTCCTCCTCCATCATTTTGTGGTGGGAGGAATTACTGGGCCCTGTGCCTGGGCCTTCACTCTCTCTGCCTGTGTACAGTATACTCAGCCACACTCCAGTCCCTGCCATGAACCTGGTGCATCATCTGATAAGTACGGTCACGTGCATGTCCATTACTTTATTTTGCCACAAGGAAGAGAATATCATGTACACAGTCTTGAGCCTACATTACTCCTTTGTGCTGCATTCATCTGTTCTCTAGACCATCTGTCCAGAAGTATATTCAGTACCACTGGGAAACGACAAAGATAATTACTGTGATTGTTGCCTTTTTCACTAAAAATAGAGTCTTCTGCTTTTCTGGTACATATTGAATAGGAAAACACATAAGCAGAAAAAATAAAAATGAACATTGTGAATTTTTCCTGTATGTGTATATATGCCTATATATGTACATGTACATTTTAAGATTTACACAAATGCATCAGTATGAACCTCTTATTTACAACTTCTTCCTCTATTCTCAAAGTAATCTCAATTTGTTTGACTGCAGGTAGGAATGGAAGTGGCTCCACATCTCAAAGAAACCCTGAATAAAAATTTCTTTGACTTCCTCCTTACATTTAAACAGGTAGGAGAACACTGAACACCATCAGAATAGCTCATGGAAGTGAAGTAAACGCTTTGTCTTAGCAAAATTCACAAAATCCAGTGGGCTTCCTAAATTGAGATTGAGTCAAAATCCTTTCAGTGTGCAAACTCTGCAGTATTACACTAGCCCATTTGTGGGCCATGAAGATGTGTTGATCATACTGAGCAAAGAAAATTTATACTTATGTGTGACTAGGAAACATGCCAACTTGAGCAGCCTTTCTTGTTGGCATCTGATGACGGCCGTTTTTATCAGGCTGTTTGTTTCCACAGAGCACCTCCCCCAACAGCTGAATTTGGTGACATGCAAAATTTTGGAGGGAATCATCATTATTAATAATATTATTTTGTAGTTTCCAAAAACAAACTGGGCTGTGTCACTTGGGGCCGTGGATGAGTTTTGAGGACTGTGTTGTCCGGGACTTGGGTGGTCATTTTCTGACATACAGTTGCCTTTCTTATTCTAAACATCTTCTGGTCTCCACAGATCCATGGAGACACAGTACAGAACCAGCTGGTGATGCAGGGAGTGGAGCTCCCATGCTACCTGCCCCTGTACTCACCTGCCATGGATTGGATCTTCCAGTGCATCTCCTACCACGCCCCTGAGGTAACTGGAGGGATGCTGGCCCCCCTCTCTTCTGTGGTGTGACAGCACTGTACTATACTATGTGCCTGTGGTATGAACAGGGCTTTTGCGAGCAGCAGCTGCAATGTCAATGCCAGCTTGTGTAGAGTACTAAGCCCTTTTCCTAGACCGTCTCCTATAGTGACTCTGGGAAGGGGAGGCAGTTTCTCAGATAGGCTGAATCTGACATCAGGCCACACAGCTAGGAAGTAGTGCGTGGATACATATCCACAGAATCTGACTCCAGGGCCAGTGAAATTTATTTCCTCTATACTTATGTGCCTGTGACCCCTTTTTTGTTTTTTTGTAATTCAGTAAAGTCAGTAAACACCCCTTTTATGAAAGCAAAGATAAACTACTTAATTGCTTCCATAAGATTCCATCCTTCCCTGTCTCCTTTCTTGCTAATTGTTATACTGTCAAGACTTAAAGTGACATCAGTATCATAGCAGAAAGTTCCTTCTTCTCTGAGTTTGAGAGGCAATTTCAGTAGGATGCCACTCCAGGTTGTCTCTGATGGGTGAAGTTTTTGTTTTGTGTTCTCTTTGGTGACTGAAAGGACAAGAGAGGCTCATTTCCAAACAATAATACATATAATAAAGTGAACTCTTGTTTGCCTGTATCCTATTTGTTGATAGCACATGTCAAAAGCCCTTGAGAAATGAGAGAGGGCATGATTGACTAAGCATTCCTACTGTGAATGCTTTGTCCTGTGGAGATAGGTAGCTGAGCTTGAAAATGTATGTATAAATGGGTTTGGTCATGGTACTACAGCAGTGGAGTCACTTGCAGAGGGTGGTTCAGTCATGGGACATGCTTTTATTCCACTGTGTATGGAATGTTCTAAGGCCATTACATGATGAAACACATGAGCATCTGTCTATGTTGACATGAGAGGGTTTGCAATACATTGCTGAGTGGGAGGCAGTGGCCCCACACCCAGCTCAGACTGTGTTGAAATCCTAAAAAACAGGCTGCATATTTTCAAGGAATCTACCCTTTATTTTCCTTTTTGTGGCCTGGGATTCAACAAGTGAGGACCCCGAGTGCAGAGCGTACAGCCAATCTCAGCTCCGAGACAGTCATCATGGAAAGGTGGAAGCCAGCTGATTTCCCCTGTCCATTCCTTGTCTGTGAAACAGGAGGGGTGCTAATAAGTCCATTTTGTAATCTGTTGAAGAGGTGAAAGAGACAGTGCTTTAGGTTAGTGGTCCCCAGGGAATACTTTCATCTGCATGAGGGTTGGAACAGAAATGTGACCAAGCTTCCCTGGAGGGCCACACTTGGGCCATCTTATTTTTCAGTCATCTGTTTCCTAAATTCTCAGCAAGTATCCACTGCTTTGATTTTTATTTTTTCAGCTTCTGAAATAAGAGGGGGGCAAAAATAGGGACATCATGTATCCTAGATTATCTTTTTTAACCATTATAAAATCGATTTTAATTGAAGCCAATATCCATGGAAATGATTGCGTTGAAAATAGGTTATACTCTTCTTTGCTCTCTAGCATAGCCTCAGCAAGTGCATGCTGTCTCAGGCACTTGGGAGCAGTATGAGAACTGCAGTGAAACTAGAACTGCCCTCCTTGTTCTCCTAAATGACTGAGACCTTTATCAAACAGAAGTAACGTACTGGAAATGAGAATGCTTATTTTCCCCCATATTTTAATGAAAATTAGAATTAGATTTAAAACAAAATAAATCTCATAGGTGTCTTTTATTTTAAGCACTGGAAAGCTCAGAGGATGGCACAGCTGGGAATAGGACTTTGTTAGGGAGCATAGCTCTAGGAAGTCATGACTGCAAGAGAAGTGATTAGAAAATTAGGTCACCTGGGTAATAATACACCCTAGTTGTTTGGGGCACTGAAACAAAGAACTTGAAGTGTCTTATTAAAAAATGATGGCTGGGTATGTAGCTTGGCGGTCTAAGTGCCTGTGTAGCAACCACAAAGTACCCTGTACTATATGCCTTGCCAGCTCTAAAATCCAGGCTCTACTATGCTGGCCAGGGAACCTGGGTATGATGGCACATGCTTTTAATCCCAGCACTACGGAGGCTGAGACAGGAGGATCACTATGAGTCCAAGCTGTGTATTGAGACCTTATACTAAATAAATAAATGGAAAGAAAATGATTTAAGGGCCTGGGAGATAGCTAGGGCTATGGAGATGTCTCATAGAATAAACGCTTGCCTGGCAAGCAAAGGGTCCTGTGTGCAATTCCCAATACAGGAAAGAAGAAAGAAAGAAAGAAAGAAAGAAAGAAAGAAAGAAAAGAAAGAAGAAAAGAAGGAAAGGAAAGAAGAAAGAAAAGGAAAGGAAGGAAGGAAAAGAAAATGATTTTAAAAATGAATTCTTTTCGAAATAAAAGTTAATTGGTATTAGTATAGAAGAAATTGTTCAAGCTATAAGGGACAGCTTGTTGGTGAAAGCTCATGTACCCTATCTTGTCTATACCATCTGGGAGTAGAGCTGCATTGTTTCTAAAGAGTGTGTGCCACCAGATTGGGGCACTGTAGTTGTTGCCACTGCAGTGGGTAATAGTGTATACAGGACAGACAAATAAAAAGGGGAAGGAGATGAGCCTTTTGCTGTGAATATCTGATGTGTGAAATTTCAAACCGAAGTTGAAACTCAGAATGTGTAAAATCAGGGAGTAATTAAGAGTTCTATTGTTATTGTTTGAAGAGAAGAACGTTTTCCCTCCCATAACGAATAAAGATTATAGGCATGTTCTGCCCTAAAAAAAATCCAGCCAACTTATAAAACTTGATTTGAGGCAGTGAATGAAATCTTGTCTCAATGATAAATTATAAAATATGCTGGTATCTCACCATGAAGACCCTGGGCTTACTGTATACTGCTATCAGAAATAAACAAACAGGTATTAGTAAAAACAGAAGATCCCTGGAAAAAAATTTAGAAAAGGTTGAAAGAAACTAGGCATCTGTACACGGTCAGTGTGAAAGTTTCTGGTATGCTTCCTTCCTATCTAACCCCGCCCCTATATAGTTCTGTTCATGGATGAGAGTTTCTCCCTGTGTGATATTGTGGAGCTCTGCCTCTCTCAGCATCAGAAGCCAGACTTCCTCTGGTGGTGAGCATGCTCTGTGGCCACCAGCAGTTTCAGGGTGTGTTGGGAGGCTGTGTGCCTACGGGATGGGATACAGATGGAGGAACATGGTGCATCTGAGTCAGAGCTCAGCCTCTGAGCCCCTCACAGTCTTGTCCTTGTTGAGGATGAGTCTGTGCCAAGCTCTGGGGAATGATTTTATCCCGGTTATCTTACTGTCCTTTGTGGCCCATCTGGCCCAATTCCTGTTAACATCCCACTCCACAGGTGAGGTAGCTGAGGCTGAGAAACTTGATTGAGTCACAGCATTGGAAAAAGCCAGGCTGATGGCTTGTTTGGGCGACTAAGATCAGCAGAAGGAGTTTATCCCCTCTGAACTCTTCTAGGGGTCTCTTGTCACCTACTTGCTCCTCTTGCAATGGGACTTTTAGGCCCTGAGAATCTGACTCATGGGACTGTCATTCTTACTGCCTTGCTAGAGGTCACTCTAAGCTATTTGAAGCATGATTATGTCAGCAACACAAATCTATGAAGTCTTATCCTTGTTAAATTCTTCACTGACCTGTGCTGTTACTCCTGTTCCTTTGAATTAGGGAAACGTACTCAGTGAAAGAGAAACAATAGGAGCAATGCAGATTTTTTTCTTTTTTAATGCCTGGGGTATATGATTTTTTTTTTAACTCATTTTAAAATTTTTTAGCTTCGGGTCAACCACATACTCAGCTGATTAAGGGCCTGAGTGGCCAGGGCCTCCATACCCAGGCCTGCCAAGTGCCAGTCCTGCCCCTGAGTTGAACTGAGAAGGCAATTGAGACTTGGTGTGGTGGTGTGCACCTGTAATCCCAGCTCTTGGAAGGCTGTAAACAGGCAGATAACTGTAAGACTGATTTAGTTGTGAGACCCTGAACACTCTGTATACTTTTCCCTAAAATAGAAAAAAAATGTATTTTCATGAGTGGTGACCTTCTTTTTTTTGTGTGTGGTCAATTCAGCTCACACTGGGGATGGAGCTGGCAAGGCTTGTGTTCCCTGTGTACTTACCAGGTGCTTTAGACTGCTGAGCTATCTCACCAGCCTGTAATCATCATCATTTTAATTTTGGGGTTTTTTTTCTGTATTTTTTAGGGAAGGTTCTACAGGGTATTTAGGGTCTCAATACTAGATCATATTCATAGTGATCCACCTGTTTACAACCTCCAAGAGGTGGGCTTACAGGGGTGCCCCACCATGCCCAGCCTGCCATTTTAATTTTGGATGGGTGGAGAGGATATTAACTCTTGGGATTAACTTCTGGTTTTGTCCAGGCTTTATACTACTCATGAGAAAATAAAAAGAAATCCACACATAATTTCATGATCTATTTATGTAGCAGCATTTGTAAACACTGATTGGAAAGTTGTTTTGTAAAAGCACAAGTACAAATTGTTGACAGTTTGGATTTATGCGAGTCATTCTTGGTTTAAAAAACAGAATGCAGCCATGGTGTGATGGCCTTGCTATACTTTGAAGTGGATAAATATCACTAGTGCTAATGCAGAGATAAGATTAAAAGTTCATCAATTAAATGTGGTCATAGTTACACAGATTCACACACAGATGAAATGTCATAATGAGGCCTAAGGGGACATCTTGTGCTTCAAGGACAGAGTGCCTATTAAAACAGCCCAACAAGGTGTATGGTACCAGTGCTGATATCCTAGCTTTGGGAATGTGGGGTGTCACCTCTGGGGGAAGCTAGGTGGTAGATGCTCAGGACTCCTCTGTCTTATTTTGGTTTCAAGTGCTTAGGAGTCCATAATTGAGTGTAAGATTTTAGTACTGGGACGTAACTCCATCGTAGAACACTGGGCTTAGCATGTGTGAGGTCCTGGGTGGCATCCCAAACACAAAAAATTGTTTTAAATATCCTTGAGTAGGGCACTTTGAAAACCAGTATTCTCTCCATGGTGTGGACTACTTAGCCACTAAAAAGACTGAGGTTTATTTGTGAACATTAACATGCAAAACGGAGAGCCAGCCTAGATCTTTGAGTTAAAAAGCAAGTTATAGCCCAGTGTGTATAAAACTATCCCACATTTGTAAAAACAATAAGGAGATCAAAATGGAAGGCATTGAGAAGGGGAACATTCACGCCTGTCTCCCTCTTTCCTCCCACCCTCTCCTCTCCTTACTTCTCCTTCCTCCTTCCCTTCCCCTATTCTTCATCTCTCTCTCTCTCTCTGTCTGTCTCTGTCTCTGTCTCTGTCTCTCTCTCTCTTCCCCTTTCTTTCACACTGGGGATTGAGTCCCCCGCTTTCACATTGAGGTACATCCCCAGCCCTTTGAAATTGTTATTTTTCAGTAGGTTCTCACTGAGTTACCTGGAGTTTGCTGCTGAATCTTGCAGTCCTCCTGCCACAACTTTCCGGACTGCTGAACTTGCCAGCATGCACCCCAACCCCTGGCTCACATTTCTCAGGATGCACATCAATGCTGCTTGCGTTTTTTTTCTTTTAAGAAATAACAATGTGATGGTTTAAAAAATACCATAGTAGTACATTCCCAATAATTGATACAATGCATATTGTCGTCCTTGTAGTAGTTTTACAGAGCACAAAGTGTATACATGATAATTTTTCTAGTCAATATTGGTACAAAAATTTCTTCTCATTGAACTGAGAGAAAGTAGTTGTATACGTAGTCCAGTATTCTATAATTGCAGTGGGTTATTGCCAGAACTGGCAATGTTAGAAGCTGTTGATTTAAGACTTTTATAGCTCAGCATATTAATCTAGCTTTACGCTTTATGCCTCCTAGTTAAACTTTTCTGCTGTGTGGTTAAGGGCAAGTTAAAGCAAGACCTGCATAACAAAACTTGTAACGTTTGTATCTCCCAAGGTCAGTCAAATCCTCTCAGGATTTACTTTGAAACCATGTACAGTGCTTTGTAGAACTGTTGTCAGTGTCAGCCATCCAGATGAGTCACAGCCATTGCTTGACCAGTTTGCTCTCTGAAAGTGGGAGAGAATGTTTTCTCTCTAGGTGACTCTCTTTAGGCACACTGTACATTGGCAATCCATTTTCTCTGTGGTCCCATAATCTCCATAAACAGAAAATTTGGGAAACGACTGAGTTATAGGATGTTGCAGCACAGGTTCTGTTACATCCTGAGTCCTCAACTGACTTTGAAGGACTAGGGCCAAAATATTGGGAATCCTTATAGCCCTTCTTTTTCTCTGATTTTTGGTCTATAACCTTACATTCTTAACCCTCCAGAAGAGAAGCTTTGTGATACTATTACTCTATAACATAGGTAGTTGAGCTTAATATCACTGTCTTTCTGAATATCAAACATCTTACACTTAATTTGGAATCAGTATTTTCCATCAATCATTGATACTCTAATAAATCCCTATACAATGTGATAAATGCAGTTACACATTTTTACATAGATATTTATAAATCTCAGTATATGTAAACTTGTAGCCGCTCAAACCTATGGCATTTTTCCTAGTCTCTTACTCTCATTTAGTACCCGTTTTTGTTTTCTTGTAAATCAGTCATTTATTTGAGAGAGTATTGCAATAATTGAAATTATATTAGAAGCAGCACAAATCTAAAATACCAGAATGGCAGGTGTTCCAAGCATAATTTTAGTGTTACCCACTGCTATCCTAGGCATGAAAAAGATTTTGGTGATTCTTAGGACCATTATCTAATTCATCCTGTGTATGTAAGTGTATGGCTTTGCCCCTGCCATGTTTCCTGTCTTTTCTGCTTGGAATCACTTTGTTGCTTAATACTTAAATCCTTGCTTTCCATTCAGCTGTGTTATACCTTTCCATTTTTATTTCTTATTTTGGGTTCTTACACTAGGGAGACTATACTATACACACGTAGGTCTGGTTTATTTCACTCGTGAGTCTATGTTCAAGATACATCCACTTATATATGAAGTCTAGTTTATCATTCTTTATAGCTGAGTAATAGTCCATTGTATAAAAATACCACATCTTTTTCAACCATTCTTCAGATGATGGGCATTTTGGTTGTTGTTAAGATTTGGCTATCACAAATTGTGCTGGTATATGAACAGAGGTGCGCAGATATTACTAAATGATGTTTTCAGTTCTGGAAAAATTCCCAGTAGGGGGTTAGCTGGATTGAATGGGATTTCCAGTTCTAGTTTTTTAAGGAGTCTCTACACTGCTTTCCATAATGGTTGCAGCACTCTGCATTCCCACCAGCAGTGGCACTTGCATTTTTGTGATTGAACATTCCTGGTTTCAATGAAATGTTATTAAGGACATTAAATATGGGCAAGAACAACAATAACAAAAGCCAGAAACAGACAAGTGCACTAGCAATGTGCCTGTAGCTTGTAGCTATCTTCAGGGTGTGACCTGTGTGAAAACCCAGTTTATCGAGCGGCAGGGTTTCAGTGGTTGAGTGAAGCCAAAAGGCTGGTTTCGACCTCCATCTACTTTGAACTATTCTCCAGCCTGTTCATGTCAAGTATTATCAATCTCATTGTTCTTGAAAATTATCTATACCAGACCTGCTTGGGATCTATAACATTTGGCTCCCTGAATACCTAGAATGCTGTGATATTGTTGTATGACTACACAGCCTTTTGTACTCCAGGATGGATTTGTAATGCACTTGTGTGTGTGTGTGTGGGGGGGGATGGGAACTTTTAAGCATGTGCATTTTCTCTTTGGATCTAACATTTCCCTGGCCTTCCATGTTGCAGCCAAGAGTGAATGAGAAAAGAGAAACAGGACCCCTGTCCTGGCACTGTGGTACCAGAGCCCAGGCTCTACCCCAAGGCCACTAATACTGTCTCTCCTGTCCCAGGCTCAACCTTATCTGTACCATTCCAAAGCTTCCCCAAACCACTTCCAGAAGGATGTTTCACAGATTGCTTTGTGTTTTAAAATTGAAACTGTTTTAAACATATGTAATTTGTCTTAAGATAGCTCTGAAGCCATTAAGAGTAGTTCAGTGAGTAAGCCATTTACTTCCTTCAGGGAGAGAAATATGCTTGAGAACATAAAACAACTAGTGTGGAGCCTGGCCTTCCACACTGGCCTGCTGAGGCTCACATTCAGCTATTGCTGCTCACTGTGTGACCTTGCACAAAGCCTAGAGCTGTTCTGAAGCTCAGGGTCATCTGTGAGAGCACCTGCCTCATGGGTGGTCAGTACAGATGAGGCTGTGAGGCAAAGGGCTTCACCACATGACTTGCAGGCACTGAACTGTAGCCCTGTGTTTGCTGATTGCATTAAGCAAACCTCCTCGAAAATGAATGTGGGCATACTCATTTTAGACAAGGAGACCCTGACTCAGCAAAATTGGTGTCTTGCCAAGCTCTTGCTGCTGGTAGTTGATGTGGCTGGATTATGTGTCCTGCCAGAGGCCCTTAAAGGTAATTCTTTCCCCTCTGTCCTCCTTATCCCTAACAAGGATTACACAAGTAAGCATGTGGCTACATTTACTTTAGAATATTGTACTTTAGAAATCTCTTAGAAATGTTGCTTTACAAGCTCCAATCTGATGCTTCTTTAAAATCAAATGTCTTAGGTTTTGCTGACTGAGATGATGGAGAGATGTAAGAAACTAGGAAACAAGTAAGTACTTTGAAATTTATAAAGTATGGGTTTGAAATTAGAATCTATTGCTCTTTCTTGAAGTTGACCTGCTATCTAGGGTGACAGTTTACAGAGTGGCAAGGTAGATGGCAGGGAGGTTTAGAATGCTGAAGCTATTTATTGCCTGGCCTCAGATCTCAGCTTCATTGTAGTTTAGCTCTGTGGGCTTTGACCACTTGTTAGCTCTCTATGTCTCAGAGTTACCTGTCTATTAAAATGGGATAATGACTTTCCCTTTCCCCATGGGACTGTGGATAAGTGACCGGGCCAGGGTGAATTTGATGTTCCTCTCTTCAGGACATCTGAATTGCCCTCTAATGTTGTGGTGGTAAATGTGGTGCTTGTAACCCTGAGCGGTTCTAGCTCAGCACCATGCCCCAAGTGTCTGGAACTGAAGATCTCTTTCATACGAAATCTCTTTGAAACAGATGTTGATATGTATTTGCAGCATGGATCAACATTGTAATTTTGATGCTTAGATTTATTAATACACCAAGTGACGCTTTGCAGCATCACTTGTCTAAATGAATTGGTTTGCTTAGTGACATAACTGCCATCTAGCCACCTCCCCATCTACCCATTCAGTTACTTTTATGATTTTGAAGCCTCAGGTTACAAAGACACTGTTGGTTCCTAGTGATAACCTCCTTCACACTGGTGGTTTTTCCCCAACCTTCCCTTAACGGGCTGTAAGTCATCCTTGATGGCAGTGTATATTTTGTCGTGGGTAGGGGGTGAAGCTGGGATGATGTGAGCCTTTGTGTCTTGCAGTGCCTTGCTGTTGAATTCTGTGATGTCAGCCTTCCGGGCTGAGTTTGTTGCCACCAGGTGCATGGACTTCATTGGCATGATTAAAGAATGTGAGGAGTCTGGTTTCCCCAAGGTAGGCTCTTGGCTTGATGTGCTGAGGGAGAACAAACTATCCCCCAATCACTCTCAAGGGAGACAGTTTCATGAAGGGCTGATGGGAAGCAGCCCAAACCTCTGATCCATAGAACTCAATGGAAGATGAGTTAGAGATTAGAATTGTTAACACCACATAATTGCTGTGACACAAGCCCTGTGGGTACTAAATGTGTTGCTCACATGAAGTGTTGAGGCAAAAGTCTGGTCATCTGTCTTTAAAAATACATGTTCAGGGGCCCGGCAGGATGGCTCAGTGGTCTAAAGGGCCTGCTTAGGAAAGCTTGGGCGGTTGCAGGGACTGCGGTTCGATCCCCGGCACCACATGCTGCGCCAGCCCTGCTCTCGGGGCGGTCTGAGCCAGCCATAAAAATAAATAAACAAACAAAAGTTCTGAAACAAGAAAAAAATAAAATAATTGTTCATTGATCAAGAAAAAGCTCATCTATCCTGCAGACTATTACATTCTAGAAATCTAACTCAGGTAGATGGTAGTGAACTTCTGAAAGAAATCTTTGGAGGACTTACTGAGACAGATAAAATGTTATGACTTTTTTCCTAAACCTCAAGTCACTTTGATTTAAGATCTCCAGTAATACAATGATTTGGCATTTGTCTTAGCATCTCCTTTTTCGCTCATTGGGCTTAAACTTGGCTTTGGCTGACCCACCTGAGAGTGATAGACTTCAGATTCTCAATGAAGCTTGGAAAGTCATTACCAAATTGAAGAATCCACAGGTGAGTGATTATTTTGACCTTAAATCAACTGTTTAAGTCATACAGCACATGCTTACTTCTAAAATACGTTCTTCCATTCTGAGTATGCTGGTGCATGCCTGTAATCCCAGTACTGAGGAGGCAGAAAACAGAAAGATCACTGTAAGTCCGAGCTGCATAGTGATACCCCAAACCAACTGGAAAAAAAAAAAAAAAAAATGTTCTTTTAACTAATCATACTTGTAGTTTTATAAAAATGAAAATTTTATTTTATTATTTATGAGCCTACAGTTTAACACCAATGGCATTTCTTTGTGTGTATGTGGTACTGGGTGTTAAACCTTGGGAGCGCTGAACTGCTTCATTTAACCTTTTGTGTTTGGTTATTTTAATTATTGGTAGGGTCTTACTAGAATAAGCTAGGCTATAGCCGGGCGTGGTGGTGCACCCCTGTAATCCCAGCACTCGGTAGGCTGAGGCGGGAGGATCGGTGAGAGTTTGAGACCAGCCTGGGCTACAAAACTGAGCTCAAGGCCAGCCTGAACTGTACAGCGAGACCCTGTCTCAAAAAGACAAAAAAAAAAAAAAAAAAAAAAAAAAAAATAAGGTAGCCTAAAACTTGGGATCCTCCTGCCTCTAGCGATTATAGGCACAAACCACATTCCTTCACTAGTTGAGTTTTATTTAATAATTGTGATCTACCTAGCCTTCCTAGGATAGCCTGGATTGAGAATAAGCAGTTGGGCCAATAATGATCAATAGGAATTGATAATTTCTGACCTTGAAGTAAAGTCATAGAAGCCTCCTCTAAGCTCCGGGATGAGAAGTCTTGGGATGTTAGACTGACTGATGTCAATTGCTATAGTGCTGTGGTGATGGCATCCTGTGTGGTTGGGATTCATAGCTAACTATCTTTTTTTTTTTTTTTTTGTCTTTTTGAGACAGGGTCTCACTATGCAGATCAGGCCGGCCTTGAGCTCACTTTTGTAGCTCAGGCTGGTCTTGAACTCGCACTGATCCTCCTACCTCAGCTTCCTGAGTGCTGGGATTACAGGCGTGTGCAACCATGCCTGGCTCCGTAGCTAACTGTCTTTTAAGTAACTTTCTAGCCATTGTATTGTCGGCAGGGGCAGCTGGAATAATGCCCCACCTCAACACCTTGCACTCTCACTCTCCTGGAAGGGACTGAATGTATCCACATTCAGCCTTGGGAGGGCAGCTATTAAGGAAAGGCTAAGGAAACACATAATCACTCTGCTCCTGGAGCATATAGTGAAAATAGTTTTGTAATTTAGAAACCTATTTGCGGAATTATCTGTTTAGCAAATCATCACTGAGCTCCAGTGGTTAAATTCTCTATATCCCTTGGTCTGGCCAACTGCATAGTCTTATTCTGAAGAGGATCTCAGCCCGGAGACTCAAGTTCCTAGCAATGTAGTTATGCTTGAAAGTTGCTGAGTAGATTTGGAGTGTTCTTACCACACAGTGCTAGTTATGTGAGGTCCTGTGCACATCGGAATAAGCTCGGTTTACCATATCAAAAAAAATCTACTGATAGGTTCTGGCCCTCGTATGAGTGGCTGAATCATTATGGTAGTCATCTAATATGGCTGAAGCCCTTAAAACAACAGCCTATCTTCCCAAAGACCACCTCCGCCTTCTTCTCCAACTCAGCCCAGGGTGCAATTTCCTTTCACCTGTCCTGCTACCTCAGGGAAGGCCCCAATCAGCTCCTCAGGTAAATCTAAACATCCTTCTCAAGCTGCACCCCTGAAAAAAGGCAACAAAAACCTTAATCTCCCTTTATTCCAATTCAGAGAATTCTTTAACTTTCCCGTCCTTCAAGAAAATAAAGCCCCTTTCCCTTGTTCCTTTTGCCTGTTTCTCTGCTGTGACACCATGGAAAACCTATTATATACATATTTCAAAGCACTTTCTATGGATATGTACAATTGTTATTTGTCCAGAAAAGAAATTAAGATCCTCAGAATCTTGTACACTGTCTGGGTTGATAGTGGCTATGCTATGTTTGAAAGCAGCCTGTGTTCTCAGTCTTGGATTAATAGTCTTCTCTGATGCTGATTGCACGCTCCTGTCCTTAAGGTTATTCTCTCAACATTTCAGTCAGGCCCAAGTCTATTCCTGGCTTTTCCTGTGTGAATGAAGTTGAATGAAGTCCCTCTGACCTCCTTAGATGCAAGTGATACGTTCTGAGACACAATGGGAGGCCTAAAACCTGGAAGAGTTCCATACCCTTTGTGTTATTTTCCCTGTACATGCATAGCTTATAAATTGGATACCACAAGAGAGTAACAATAACAAAATAGAACATTTATAATAGCATATTGCAATGCAAGTAATATAGAACTCATGAATCACCTCTGGAATTTTCTATTCAACATGTTTGGACCATAGTTTGACAGTGTGGAACTGAAGGGGCACTCCTCTACTCTTTTCTCTCCATTTCTCTGGCTTCGCATTAAAGTAGGAGAACTGAAGTGGAGGGCTACTTACAGGCCCCATTCTTCCCAGATGACTTTTGTCTCCTGGGATGTTTTCCATTTCCGTTGGTGCTTGTCATTTTCATCATCATGACATTCTCTCTCCTTGGGCCCTCTTCCTACTTTATTGGTAACTCATAACTTCTTACCTAAAATACTCAGTGTTAAAATCTTTTTGTGAGCTATGTGCAGCATCTCTGTGTACTACAAATGTTTTATGCTTTTAAAAGGTGGCAAGCTTGTTTTTTCCCTAAATGTGCAAAACTCACATTTGGAATGGAGCTTGTGTCTTCAGCCAGCGTTGAGGTATGGCGAGGCCCCATCATCTAGAGAATGCTGTTTGTGTCTTCCAGTGCTCTGAGCAGGAACAGTAGCCCAGATTTTCATCTTGGCTCCAGGAGCAATTCTGGAACCAAAGTAGTGTTAATTCCAGTTGACTTGTATTTTTCTGTGCTTTGCTTGTCACACTAAATGTATCAGTAGGCCAAGATTCACAGTAGCCTTTTTTTTTCTTTTCTGTCAGAGCTCTGAAAGGGATTTATATGAGGTGACGTGCTATTTTACTTTTTCTTTGTAGGACTACATTAATTGTGCTGAGGTGTGGGTAGAATACACCTGCAAGCATTTCACGGTATGTGTTCCTTTTTTTTTCTTTAATGTTCGTGATAGCTGATGAATCTAGGCATGTAGGCATTTTCACAGTGGTTATTGTTTTTGTAATTTATACAAATGGTATTCATTAAAATGTGATGAAATATTAAGTATATACTATAAGAGAAAGCATTCCAGGCTTACATATAAATGTCGGCAGTGCTGCCATCTACAAAGTTGATGTATTTTCACTGTAGAACCCTAGATACTTGCTGTCTGCTGGAGTGGGCACTTTTCATGGAGGTTCTATAAGCAGCATTTTCGAAACATCTTAGATTTGTATGTCATGTTTTCCTAAGCAGAGATCCTTCTTTCTAGGCATAAAAGAAGAACCAGTTTAAGGAATTATGAAAGAGCAGAGATATTAGAAGCAGGTAGAAATGGGTTTAAGTCCTACTGTCAGTATTCGCTCAACTTTTAAAGATTGAGTTACTGTATAGTATTACGCAATTCGAATATTTGTGTCTCCCCTTTCTCCCAGATATGCATGTTGAAACCTAATGGTATGAAGAGGTGAAGCTATGGACAGCTGCCCTCAGTTGCCCTGTACCTGGGCAAACATTTCAGTGCTGGCCAAAATGCAGCCAAGCTGCCTGGCACACTTGACCTGGTTCATGCCACCTCTGTTAACCATCCCAGGAGGCCAGCATAGCCGAAAAAAATGAAAGATGGAGCCTTAAAGAGGTGATCAGGTCATCAGAATGGTACCCTCACGAATAGGATTAGTGCCCTTATGTAGAAGCGCAGAGAAGTTCATTGTCCACTGTGTGGGGACACAGCAAGATGATGTGGGTTCTGAGAAACAGGCACTGCACAATGTGTCAGTGCCTTGGTCTGGGTTCTTATAGCCTCTAGAGCTAGGAGAAATTGTTATTTCGTTATTTAGAAGCTAACCAGCTTATGGTATTTTGTTATAGTAGATAACACATATGTAGACATGACTGGATTTCAGTAGACTTTATTTGTGCACTTCTCTGGTTTGAATGTAAGAATCTTTAGTTTGCTGGCCATGTAATGACAGACTATATATGGGCAGCAGGTAGCTGACCCCAGATAGAGATGAACAGTTAGTCTCAGTGTTTGTAAGGAACCTGAGTCTCTGCTGCTCCCCTGTGCCTCATTGCCACCTACAGGATGGGGCAGGGGAAGCAGGCAGGAAAGTGTGAAGCTTACTTTTGACCACGCAAGGGAAGCAGGGACAGTGAAAGTCCCCAGGCACTTTGAGGACAGAGTTCAGTGCTGACTTGGAATAAGGGTAGCTATCTTTAGGGCTGTGGTCTGAGAGCATTAGATGGTGTTTTTATTTTTTTTTCCTTTGTATTATTTGTAGCAGAACATTTTCAACTTTTTCTAGAAATGTGTATATTTTAAATATGTTAGTCCTTTTCCCCAGAAAAATAGTGGTTTCTGTTTATTTTCTAATACAGATCTGATATATTTTCCCCATTTAGAAACGAGAGGTGAATACTGTTTTGGCAGATGTCATCAAGCACATGACTCCAGATCGTGCATTTGAGGATGCCTACCCTCAGGTAGGAATTAGCATTTCTTATATTCACACTGTTAGACATTTTATTCTGTGGAATCAAATAGCTGTGTTGCATGGATCATGGAGAAGGTCAGATCATGGTGTGTTTGAATCCCGGCTCCACCGTATCTTAGCCCCCTGCTTTTTTATCACTTAACAATCTTTCTGTGCTTCAGTCTGTCACATGGCAGATGCGGAGAATAAGGATTCTGCACTCTCTGAGCTGTAAGGATCCAGGGAGAGGTGACAGAGGACACACTGACACTGTTGCTTAACACATGGCAAGCGCTCAGTAAGCATCATCATCACCTTCGTTGTCAAACAAATCCGTATGCTTTTTAGGTGAATTAACTTTATATTTGGAAATAAATTTAATGTGATTTGGAGCTTCAAAGAACGCCCAGAGAATTCCCATTGTCCTTCACCCGGATACACTGATTGTTAACATCTTACTGAATTTGCTTCATCATTATCGTGGTGTGTGTGTGTGTGTGTGTGTGTGTGTGTGTGTTGCGATATTTATGTCTGGGTCCCCAAGGCCTCATGTGCTCAAAGGTGGGCTTTGGGAGGTGCTGTGTCATCAGGGCACCATACTTACAGTGCATTGGTCCACTGCGGAGTTGATAGCCAAGTGTCCTTCCTTGGCTCCTCCTTTTGTTCTCTGCTTCCTGTCATGGAGTGAGTACCTCTCCTATTACTGACCTTTTCACCATGCCTTGGAGAAAGCAAACTGTGCGCTAAAGCTTTAAGTCAAAATAAATCTCTTTTCTTTTCAGTGTGGTTGTCAGGTATTTTGTCTTATCAGCACAAGTTGACCATGATTTATGCGTATACATTTTTCCTAAATCATTTGAGAGCATATTGCATATATCATGCTTTACTTTTGCTTCTAAGGGATTCATTTAGTATTTGTGGGGTTTTTTTGTTTGTTTTTTGCAGGACTGGGGTTCAAACTTACGACTGTGCAATTGCCAGGCAGGCATCTCATTTAGTATTTCTAAAGAAGGATATTCTATAGAGCCACAGTTCCCTTACTCATTTTTTTTTTTTTTTTTTTTAGTATTTTTTAGGGAAAGGACTACTAGGTATTCAGGATCTCACTAGTACATCAGACTCATAGTGATCCACCTATTTACAGCCTCCCAAGAACTGGGATTATAAGCACATACCACTACGCCTAGTCTCAAGTCTGGGATTTTAGGCATTTGCAACCATACCCACTATTGGTGGCCAGTTAAGTGTGCCTGGGCCAGAGCTGGTGTCGCATGTGGTACCAGGGATAGAACCTTATTCCTTGCATTTGCCTATGCAGGAAATTAGATTACTGAGCTATCTCTGTGGCCCAACCACAGTGGACTAATGCTTCTACTTGAGGTTATTTTTTGCACTATACTTAATGTAATATAAGATGACTGGTTACATATTGTTTAGAGTTTTCATATTTTTCTAACTTACAGAGTTTTACTATTTTCTAATAATTTTTCATCACTGCCCCCTAAAGTGAGCCATTACCTCTTTTCTTGTGTGGTGAGAATAGTATAGCATCATGCTCAGAGCCAGACAGAAGAGAAATTTCTTCATTCACCTCCCTGTAATAAAGCCATCATGATTGGATGGGGACTTTCTGTGTACCCTATAGGGCCAAAAAATTATCCCTTTGCTATTATTGTATTTTTAATCTATTTCGACTCATTAAATATCTATCTGCTCAATTTTGTTTTGGTTAATATATAATAAATTTTATATTCTTAATATGCCCTTTGGAGAATAATAGATTATTAAAAATAATAAAAATAATTTAGAAACTTCCATAAAGCCAGAGGCCCACCTATTTTTGAGACTGCCATCCATGTTGGTAGTGTGCCATTGCTTGAAGGGAGGACGTCAGAAAATGTCAAACTTTAGGGTTCTGAGGAGAGTTGTTTCCCATAGCCTTGGGTCTAAGTTCAGATCTTGGAGAAGAGAGTACAAGATGTACTTTGAGAGTTGGGCATAGCAGTGCACACTTACAACCCCAGGGCTCCGGGAGGCTGAGCAGGACTATGAGTTCCAGGCCAGCCTGGGGAACTTAGCAACTTAGTGAATGCCCTCTCCAAAATAGTAAATGGCTGAGGATGAAGCTTAGTGTACAGTACTGGGTTTAATCTCCAGTACTGCCAAAAAAGAAGGAAAGAAAAAAAGATGAGCCTGGAACATTTTTGTTTGTTTATTAATGCATTTAGTACAGAGTCTATTGGGTTTTACTACATAGATTGGACTCGTAGTGATCCTCCTGTTTTTAGCCCCCCAAGCACTGGGATTACAGGCGCACACCACCACGTCCAGTCTCAGCCCCCATTTCAACAAATCCTGGGCACAGGGCCGGCATGACATGGTGGGAATCAAATCTTAGCTGCTGTGCTCTGCCTAAGCAGGCACGTTAGCTCCACTGAACTATCTGACTAGGCCTGAGCCTGGAGCATTTTTTATACATGCCATAAAATAAGAAATATATCCAAAAGTGTGAGGGGACATGTGGAAAGGAAGTGATTTGAAAGGGGATCTCACAGGTTCCCAGTGTGTGAGCATCAAAAGAAACAGTAAAGCTGTTGTCAGTGTCAGCCTTTGGGATGAGTCACGGCCATTGCTTGGCCAGTTTGCTTTCTGTGAAAGCCTGAGGGAATATTTTTCTTCTGGTGACTTTCCTTAGACACACTATGACAGTTCTATAAAGCACTGTATATGGTTCCAAAGTTAATCCTTAGGGGATTTGACCTTGGAAGATATAAAAGATGAATGCTTTGTTATATAGGTCTTGCTTTGACTTGCCCTTGATCACCCAGCAAAAAAGCTTAATTACAAGTTCATGAAACGCAGAGCTAGATTGGTGAGATGAGCTGTAGGAGGCTAGGAACAATAGCCTCCAATGTTGCAAGTTACATTGGTGGCCCACTGCAATTGTGGAACATTGGACTGTGCATGCATCTGCTTCTTCTTAATTCAAAGATAAGAATTTTTTTTTTTCTTTCCTTAGCAACATCAATAGGAAGGTGGGTCATGCCCACACACTGTGCTCTGTATAACTATTGTGAGGACAATATACAATGTATTAACTGTTAAAAAAAGAAAGAAAAAAAATTAGTATTTATTGAAAGTGTTAATGTTTACCTGTTTGATCAATCTTATATACTGATACCTATTAATCTAAACTGATCCGATGATGAAAATATGTCATATAACCATTGTTAAATTAAAAAAAAGAAACAGTAAGATAATGAACTATTATAAAACACCTACTGAGATAGAATCTAGTAATCCATCCTTAAGATGAATAAAAATCTAGATGAGTGGGGAGGTGAGCAGGGGCAGCAAATAAGAAACATGGAAGAAATGGCAGTATTGGAAAAATCACCGTTTTGCAGCCATCATGAGGCTGGGACAAATACCCGACACCCAAAGTGAAGGAAGGAAAGGTTTATTTAGCTCACAGTTAGTGGAGGTTTCAGTCCATACTCGGCTGGATCCGAGGCAGAGAGGCACAATGCAGAGGCCAGCAGTTCATGGCAGCAGCACAGCAACAATATGGTGACAGAGGCAGCCAACCAATGAGTGCAGCAGAGCAACCAAGGGAGCAGAGAGCAACAGCGCGAGCTTGTCTCTCTGTCTCTCTCTCTCTATTACATCAGGCTCTCTGCCTTAGCCTATTGGTCTCAGGCTACACCTATAATTCCCAGCAGTACTCAGACCCATAATCTCATCAGTACTAAAACACGTAATCCCAGTGGCTCATGAGTCAGGTCTCAAACTATAGAATTCCCCTCCCCATGATTGCATGAGGCTTTGGAGGGACAACTAGACATAAGCCATAACAGAAGACTGACGATGCTACGAAGGACACACTGAGATAGCTGTGACAAGATTTGACTGGATGATAGTTTAAACAAGTATTTTCATTGTATCAGGGTTAAGATCCCTGCATGTGCTAACAACACAATGGAAAAGTCAAGAGTATGATCAGACTTCAGAGATCAATAATAATGTGTTAAGACTCCAGGGATGCTGGTCATGCAGTCTTTTTTCAAGTGGCACAGGAAAAAAAGAATGTGCCTTGCACAGAGAAAATAAGGCACTGTGCTAAATTTGGTCACTGTGGCAGTTGATACATTGTGTCAACTTGTGTCCTTGGATGGCTTGCCCTGGGGTTCCACCCTGGGACACAGTTGGTTGTGCCCCAGGGTGCAGGAGGCCACCCCAGAGTGATTCAGAAAAACAAGTGTGCAAAAAGGAGTTGAGGCAGGCTTCTCTGCTGGACGCCCAGCCCCACTTCCCTGGAGAAATCCAGGCCTTCCGTGCCTGCATTTCCCTTGGAGCCAGCAGTATGCACTCCACAGACTGTGAGCTAAATAAACCTTTCCTTCCTTAATTTTGGGTTTCATGTATTTTGTCCGTGCAATGAGTGAAAAGTAATTAAGACAGTCACTTTATTTATTTATTTTTTCTTTGTCTTTTTGAGACAGGGTCTCGCTATACAGTTCAGACTGGCCTTGAGCTCAGTTTTGTAGCCCAGGCTGGTCTCGAACTCTCACCGATTCCTCCCACCTCAGCCTTCCGAGTGCTGGGATTACAAGGACAGTCACTTTAATGACATATTTGAGACAACCGCCATACAGAGAGGAAAGGTTTATTTTGGAGGTTCCAGTCCCTAATCTTTTGGAACCCTTGCATTGAGCAAGGGGGCACATCTTGGTATGAGCATGTGGCAGCATCAGACTGCTTACATCATGATCCAGAAGTAAAAACAAGAAGAGACCTTGTGGCTACACATATGTCTTAGTGATTGTTCTTGTTGCTGAGACAAAATACCTGACACTTAAAAAAAGAAGAGTTTATTGTAACTCTCAGTTTATAGAGGTTTTAGTTCACAGTTGGCTGGCTCCAAGGCAGAGGGCATCACAGAAGAGACATAGTTCATGGCAGGCAGAAACAAGCAACAACAGCAGCCCTCATTCTGTCCCTTGTATTCTATCTAGGCTACAAGGGAAAATAGTACTCACACTCAGGTGGAGCGTCCTTAACTCTAGCATTGCGCCATAAGTCAATCCCAGCACCACACTTAATCTCAGCATCACATACTCTAGATCCAGCTACCTCTCAAAGGCCCCAACTGTGACCACATGAGGTTTGGGGCATGTCTAGTCCCAAGTCATAACAACCTGAAGTAACCTAAGGGGCCCCACCTGCATGTCTCTATAGCACCATTATGTGAGACCAAACCAGTGAGTGACACATGGGACTTGCTTGGGTGTATGTCTGGACTGTAGTGGGTGTATTTGGCAAAAATTTTAAAGCTTGTTTAATTTGAGAAACGTATATATGGGAAATCTTTGTATAGTATAGTTCTTTCAGCATTTTTGTAAATTTCTTCAAAATGAAAAGTTAAAAAAATTGTGGACTGTATGTTTACTAATTCTCCCATTAGATGGGTGAGTAGAGAGAGATGCCACAAACAGAAAAATATCTTTTGCAGAATTTTAAGAGATAACTAAATGGGTGCTAATTCTTTAATTTTCTTTGAGCATTTTTGTAATGATACTTGGAAAGAAGAAACTTATGCATAACTCTACTTATGTATTTTAAGTTTTTATTATTTTAGAAATGATTTAACTCAACATTATTGTGATATTTCACCCTGTTTTTTGAGTGCAATTCTCCCATAGAGAATTGCTTGTCATGAAATTTTGGGGGGTTTTCAGGGGCAATTTTTTTTTTTTAATTTTGTCTTTTTTGAGACAGGGTCTCGCTATATAGTTCAGAATGACCTTGAGCTCACTTTTGTGGCCTAGGCTGGTCTCAAACTCACTTTGATCCTCTTGCCTCAGCCTCCCAAGTGCTGGAATTACAGGCTTGCACCACCACATCCAGCAGTGTTTTATTATTTATTTCATTCCTTTTTATTTTACTGAACCAGGGTCCACTATGTTGCACAGGCTGGTCTCAAGCTCCTGGACTCATGTAGTTCAAGTATTCTTTTTAACTAAGCCTCTCAAGTAGCTGGGACTGTAGGGTGTAAGCCAACCATGTCTAGATTTCTTTTTTGTCTTTCGTTCTTTCTTTCTATGTATTGGGTACAGGGTCTCACTGCACAGCTTGGACTTAATAGTGACCCTGCTGTTTTCAGCCTCCCTACTGTGTGTGCACCACCATGCCCAGCCTTGTTCACTGGCTCAGCATGTCCAGAGTGGAGCCTGCACAGTATGAGGGACAGAGGTTTGAACCTTGGGCCTTGCGCTTGCTGAAACAGGTGTGTAGTCCACCGAGCTATCTTGCCAGCCCTTGTGTCTAGATTTCTTAGAAAGTTTTTTTTTCTTAAATCATTCATTCATTCATTCATTCATTCATTCATACATTCATTTGGTACAGAGTCTTTGGACTCTTAATTATCCTCCTGGTTCACCCTCCCTAGTGCTGGGTTTACAGGTGTGCATCACGACCTCTGGTTTTGGTGGCCGGCTTGGTGCAGGACAGACATGGCATGTTGTATGGGAGACTGACCCAGGTTCTTGTGCTTGTGAGGCAGGCACTTAGACCATGGAGTTATCTCCCTAACCACTCCCATCCCAGAAGTTTTGAGTCTTGTGTTAACCATTTTCCACAGTCACCCAGCAAAATGTTTAATTATGATGCAGGCTCGTAAATCTTCATATTCTGTGCTTTAAAAATGTTAGAGATGTGCTTGGCAAATGATTCAAGCAGCAGTTTTGGGGGATTTTTTGTGGGGTTTTGTTTGTTTGTTTGTTTTATTTATTTAAAATATTCAACAGTGAATTTTCTAGTTAGTACCCAGTTGGCAGGGCTTCCTTGGTTTTCATAGGCCAAGTGTTTCTGGTCAGGACTGTGTTGTACCTCAGGTGGAAAGAAGCAGACATTAACACCTGAGCATTTCTGAAGCAAGTATTACAACTGCCCCCATGTGCAGGTCTACATTCAGTTTCACTGGCAAACTATCCAATTCCTTTCCACTACAGAAGTGAAGAAACAGGGCCATGATGGGTGGCAGAGGGGTCAACAGATATCACCTGCTTTTGTGAATAGTTTATGGGTACCCAGATACCCATTTCTTCGCAGGTTGGCCATCGCTGCTTTCATGCTACGTTAGCAGCGATCAGTAGTTGTAATGGACTGTAGAACCTTTACAGAAAGTTTTTCCACGCCTTGAGTCACAGCAACAGCTGAGTTTAATGGAGAGGCTTTCTGAGAAGGTCTTTTCTCTAAGAACTGTCTTGGAATCCTCACAGGCATGGCCTTCAGTTCCATTTCATATCTGTGGCTGTGGCAAAGCTGTTTCTCCAAAACTGTGAAGTAGGATGTAGAGAGTAAGAAGGGTAAACTCTAAGACAGGACCAACCTTACCATGATTCCTCCTCTTTGAGCAGTTCGACTTAGCCTATTGTAATTGCAAATTCTGAAAGAGGGTTGCCTTTTATAAAACAAGCAAGCTTAGTTTTATTAAATTTTGTTGTTGTCTTACAGCTTCAGTCAATAATTAAGAAAGTGATTGTCCACTTCCATGATTTCCCAGTTCTTTTTTCAGTGGTAAGTAACATTTCTTAGTTATCTTAGAAAATTTGTATCCAGTCTTTATCCTGTTTTAGTGGCATCCTATGGCAGAAGAGTTACTAGTTGCTCCCATAAAGCAGATCTGTTCATACTGATGAGTAGCTATGTCCTACATTTGGAAAAATACTACACATGAACTGGCAGAAAAGAATTGTTTCTTTCATCGAAGTCCTAACCAGGCCCAGCCACATTAGGCTTTTGAGGTCAGATGAGATTGGGCATGTTCAGCATGGTATGAGCATAGATGAAAATACAGCATTATTTCTTTCTCATTCATCACTCAGCAATGGATGTGTGCACCTGGGGAAAGGTATGATTAAATTGAATACCCTCAACTTCCTCATTTCCTTATCCATACTGATTTTCACATGGCATGAATGGAACATTCATTATACAAAATGTTTCATTCCAGAAGTATTTCATATTTCTGAGTTTTGCAGATTTGGGAATAATTGCATAGATTATCTCATGAGCATTACTAGTCCAAAGTCTGTATTTCAGATTCTAAGTTTTTAAATGTTTAGTACATGCTTTTCTCATGTACTTTGTTGTCAGAACTATGTAATATGTTGAACTAATGGTTGTTAGTGTCTGACTGAGTTGAGATTTAGTACATGTCCCATCAGTTTAAAATCCCCTGGTACGTGCTTTCTGGTTTGCTGCAGGACCTATTCAAGCAGAAATCTAGGTGACTTTCTATGTGATAATGCTTTCTGTCCTTTACCTTAGCTTCTGTCCTCTGGGTTCTATTTGTGTATATTCATGGAACTGTAAGATATGGCTTTCTGTTCTGATAATAGAGTCTAGTATTTAATGGATGTTTACTACCCCAGCACTGTGCTACAACTTTCTGTGCTGCCCTGTATCATTGTCATCCTTCCACTGGGAAGCAGTAGCTATTGATGATGCCACTTTGCAAACGAGAAAACTGATGCTGGAAGGAGGAATGATCTGCATAAGGTCACAGTCACTGAAGTCATAGGACCAGGAGTCACAGCCAAGAAGCTTGGTTTCAAGGCCTGTCTTTAAATAACCTGCCACTGATATTCTCACTGTGCTTGTCAATATGACTGGAAAAGCCTAAAGTTCCCTTTCATGTTACTACCTGAGAGAGCGTATGGACATCTAAAGATTGCCCAGATAGTTTGGCAAAATGTGAACTTGTCTCAGCACTAATCTCTGGGGCACACACAAGTTCAAGTAAAATATACCTTACATGAAATGCTGAGGACCCAGAAGTGGTTGAGTTTGGAGTTTGGAGTAATTATATGTAGGCAATGGGATACTTTGAAGAGAGTATCTTAAGTCTGAATACTGATTTCATTTACATATCATATATACCATATACATATGTCTTAAGGTGCTTTTATACAATATCTTTAATTATTTTGTACATGAGACAAATTCCATAGTTTGGAGTTTTCCATTTGTGGCTTGTTGTTATTCAGCAAGTTTTGGATTGGGGATACTTTAGATTTCATATTTTTTAATTAGGGATACTCAGCATATAACAGGTTTTAGAACTCAATTGTAATCTTTCAGGTAAATCTTGAACACTTCAGAAAAAGTGATCCATAAATAATTTCTTCCTACTTTATTTTTTAGGAAAAATTTCTACCATTTCTGGATATGTTCCAAAAAGAGAGTGTACGGGTGGAGGTTTGCAAATCCATCATGGAAGCCTTCATCAAGTGAGTGAACTAAGTGCTGTGGGGAATGCATGTTTTCAGTGCCCTCATGAAATGTGCTGATTAGAGGTCATGCAATCTGAGGCATGGTGACTTGTCCCAATCTCATACCTGGGAGGAGAACCACATGAAAAGCAGGCCTCATGATAAAAGTTGGGTAATCGGTGCTTATGAAGGCAAACTGATCAGAAATATCATGGGTTTGGATGGCAGTATCCCTTCTGGAAGAGGAGGCTTAAATGAATTGCATAAGGAGTAACGTCTTTAACAGTGAAAGTATGAGGACTGGCCAGATTCCTCAGCAAATTAAAATGCCTACAAGGCAGACACAGGGGTGGGGTTGGGGGTGGGGGTGTTCAGTCCCAGGCCTGCTGTGCTGGCCCTGCTCCCCGGCGTATGCTGAGAGGGCAATTGAGATTGGACATAGTGGTGAATGCCTGTAATCCCAGCTCTTGGGAGGTGTAAACAGGCGTTTTGCTATGAGTCCAATCCAGTAGAGAGACCCTGAACACCCTAGAGACCTCCCCCCCCCCAAAAAATAATGAAAATAGGGCCAGCCACTCAACAGATTAAAGCACCTGTTTAAGCAGGTGCAGGGACCAGGTTTAGTCCACAGCATGCTATGCCAGCCTTGTCCCCAGGGTGCTCTGAGAGGGTGACTGAAACTTGGTGTGGTGGCATGCGCCTGTAATCCCAGCAGTTGGGAGACTGAAAACAGGAAGGTCACTATGAGTTCAGCTCTGTAGCAAGGCCCTGTAGACCCTGTACTAAATACATAACAATAATAATAAAACATCAATGAAAATGAAAGTGTCCTTACCAAAGCACGAGCTTTCATAAGGAAGGTTCTCATTTCAATCTTTAAAATAGTAGTTAACTTATGATCAGTTTTCAAATTTAGTTCCTTTCATTTTATTGAGTCTTTGTTTCCCAAAATTGCCCTCTATAGGTGATCCATGAAATAATTTTAAGGTGGTGTGTGCAGGAAGATTTTAATTTTAATTTTAATGCTATTTAAAATTCAAGATACCAAGTTTTCAAGGAAATGATGAATTGGACTTAATGGTGCACACCTATAATCGCACCATCCAAGAGGCTGAGGCAGTTGTGGATTTGAGGCTAGCTTGGGCTACTTAGCAAGTTTGAGGCAGCCTCCACTATATGGTGAGACCCATTTTTTTGTTTTGTTTTTAAAGAACATTATGTATGGTTATATAGTTAAGACCTTACATGTTCACCAGGCATGGTAAGTACATAGTTGTGATGTACTCAGGAGGCAGGAGAGTCACCATGAGTTCAAGGTCAGCCTAGGCTCCTACTGAGTTCAGGACCAGCTTAAACTACATAGCAAGCAAGACTCTGTCTCAAAAAACCATAAAACCCGATTTATTCAAACACAGACATGCAAAATACTTACCATGTTCTATATAGTGCTATGTGCAAATTCATGTTAAGTATTAATTGAGAGCCTATTAAGTACTACATGTTAAACTAGATATTTGAAAATCAGTAGTAATCGAAACCCCTGTCCTCACTCGGCATGGTGATGCTTACCTGTAGTTTGAGCTACTCAGGAAGCTGAAGCAGGAGATCATTGGAGCTTAGGAATTTGAAACCAGCCTGAGCAGCATAGCAAGAGCTCATTTCAGGAGGGAAAAAAGCTGTCTAAGGAGAGCCCCAAGGAAGATATAAAGTCAGCAGTATGTGTAGGATAAAGAAAAGTAATGCAAATAGTCTTCAAAATTATATTGATTTTAATATATTAGACAATATATAACTGCTTTGTAATTTCATGTTTCATTATTTTCTAGAACACAGCTACAGTTAAAAGTTCCTTTAAATATTAAATACAGAGATATAGTTGAATTTGGAAAAATCATTTGTTGCTCAAATATGCTATAAGCGTTTCTTGTTATCTTTCTAAAAGAGTTATTTCTTCTTAGAGATTAATTTGCCATTAAAACCCTTGAAACAGACTGACTTACATAAAGATTTATAAGAGCTTATTCTTTTATATTTTTAGAAAGCCAAGTTACTAATTTTGTGGCCTTTAATATAATAATATATTATATAAAGGAGTGTTGGACAGAGCTTAGCAGGTGCAAGAAACAGTAAGAGACACGTTTGCCCTTTGCCTGGCTTAGGAATGTAGCACATTTCCCATGATTTTGACATTAGGAAAAGTTATGTACGTTAAAGAACAAACTTGTTACATAAAGAATTAAGAGGAACATTTGAACATTGCCCATTACTGGCAAACCCAAGCCATGAGAGGCCACCCATATAATTTGCAGCTTCTCAGATCGATGCAGGAGATGAGAACAATTGTATTCTTTCATTCTTGTCACTGCCTATATCTTTTCCTCTTTTTGTGTCTTCTAGGTATCAACAGGAGCCCACAAAGGACCCTGTCATTCTGAATGCCCTTTTGCACATTTGCAAGACCATGCATGACTCGGTGAAGTAAGCCATGCTTAAGTTGAAACACAATGTGGTTTGTGTTTAAGTACTGCCTAACAGCACACTAGGGAATGCCTGCTATAAACCACCACTGGAAGTAGCTGTATTGGGTCTATTAGGAATCTTGCTAACAAGGACATTCTGGTCCAGAAGAGTAGACGCTGGGGTAACCTTGAGAAAATGAGGTAGCAGATATTTGTGCAAAAGATTTCTTTGGGAGAGAAGGCAAGATTCATCCAACTCAAGTCCCTTGTGTCCTAGAGATTTGTAAGAGCAGTAGGTAACATAATGAGTGCACTTGTCCAATAACAGAACTTTTAACTTTCTTATTAACCTATTTAAAATTCAAATGAAATCACTTACTTTCCTTACATAAAGGACTTTATATTTTATACTCATTACATTTGAGGCTCCAGTCTGTCTATAGACCTTACTTTTCAACTAGTCAACTCCTTTTCAGTTTTTTTAAAACATGTTTCCATTTGACTGTGCTGATGACAAATTCCATGTATTTGCAACTGAAACTTTAGTAACCAAAGGATTTTTAAGCAGAACAGCTTGGTTTGATGGACAATGTGACAAGAATTGAGAAAACTGTTTTAGAATTTCACCAGCAACAGGATGCATTATATTATGATTTTCTTAGTTTTAATTTTATTTATTTGGTATTGGGGGATCGAACTCAGGACCTTACACTTGCCTGAAAAGGACTTAATCCACTGAGCTTTCTCCCTGGCACTGATTTTCTTAATTTTAGAATATTTTGTGGTTCTTTCAAATCTTAAGTATTAATAAAGCTCAAAATATCATGAATATTAAAATAAGTATAACAATGAAGACCTGATAGAAGTTTATGGGTAGAAATAAACATGAAGGCCTGAGAAACACCCAAAAAGGCACTGTCCTTTTAAGACACCATTTTTGGCTTCTGAGAGCAAGAGGTAACACAGTGACCCTGGTGCCTATCCCAGGACCATGTGCCTTCTGTCTTTTGCTCTGTGCCCTGAGCAATGCCATCTTTGGCTTTCTAATTACAGCTGGTCTCCCTTGACAAAGTATATGGCATGGACAGCTTCATTGGAGAACAGCAGCTTTCTTACAAGGACAGTACTTGGAAGGCTCACGCATCACTTGCATATGTATCTCTTCATCATATCTGGCTGTGAGAGAGGCTGCTCACTGTTGTTCCAAGGAACTAAAAGAACTGTGTATTCACTGCCCGATCTTGCTGTGTCCTGGAATCGACCAAACAGAAACTGTCCTTCCTGTTTTCCCTACACTTTTTTTTTTTTTTTGTGGGACTGGGGTTCAAACTCACGACTTTGCACTTGCCAGGCAGGCACTTGTGCCACCGAGCTATCTCCCCAGTCTCTTAAACTTTTGTTTTGTTTCATTTTTCTTTGCTGTGCTAGGGATGGAACCCAGGGTTTTTTTAAAAACATGCTAAGGAAGTGCTCTCGCACTGAACCATACATCCAGCCCAGGCTGTTAAAATAAAAAAAAAAAAAAAAAAAATTGGGAAGCTATTTATAGGCCTTCATCTATATAATGAAGATCATAAAAAATGATGTTTCTGTTTATATTAGTGTTAGCTTTTTGATTATCAAGTACTTTTTTATTTATTTTAATGAGAAAAAAGATAAAATAGAAATGAAACAGTTTCAAAACAAGTTAGTAGGATGATTACAGCAATTAATACAATGCATATTGTCTTCATAGCTGTTATTCAGAGTACAAGATACAGACTGATATTTTTTCTAAACAATACTAGTGGAAACTTTTATTCTCAACGAATTAAGAGACAGTAGTTGTATATGTATCCTCTTTTGTGTATACATATATATATTTTTTTCTTTTAAAGTTTCTAATACTAAGAAAAAAAATCATACCATGTCTTATAAGTAAATTGTAAGTCAAAGATACAGAATGAATCTTAAAACAAAAATTATAATTAAACAATATTCAGAAAATTAATATTAATCAATTAAAAACTTAATTAAATATTTCAAAACAACATTTCAAAATTCAAATCAAATTGTGAGTCCAACTTAGAGGACAGAATGTTGTGTATATGTACAAATCTGTAATCAGTTTAGAGTACTCCCATAGTATTTACATACGCTGATATATACAAAAGTATCAACTAAGAAAATGTTCCCATGATATTAAGTTTCTACTTAATATCCAATAAGTACTAAAGAATTACTAAGAATAAAATGTCACATAAATACTGGAATGGCAAATATATGACCAGAACTTCTAACAGTTTGGGGATAGGGTATTGCACAAAGTTCTAGTATATCTTGTACGTGGACAATGTGCATGACACTTACTGGTGTACAGATGTCACTTGGGAGACTGAGCTACTGCTATTTCCTTATATCCACTCTGTAGATCCAGACAGAATCATAACCCATAGGGTGCTGGAGAAGTCCATTCGTAGAATATGCTGATGGAAATATTTGCGGCTGTATACAAAAGAATACTTGAAAGACTGCTTTTATATACTTCTTTTTCTCCTCTATGTTTAATGGTTTGTCCTGTTGGGTGGGTTCTATCCATTCCTTTCATGGAGTTGTGGTCATCTTGATCCCTATCTAGAGCATTTTCTAGTAAACTGCAGAGTTGGCTTTGTCATCATGAAATTCTTTAGCTGTTCTTTGTCCTGGGGTGTTTCACTTCTCCACTGAACTTAAAAGAGGGTTTTGCAGGGTATAGCTGTCTGAGCTGGAGTTTGTTTTCTTGCAAGACTTGAAATACTTTGCTCCATGCTCTTCTTGACTTGATGGTTTGTAAAGAGAAATCTGCTATTATTCTGAAGGGTTTTCCTTTTAATGTGATGTTTCTTTTCTGTAGCAGCTTTTACTATACCGTTCCTGTGCAGAGTTTCTGGGATCTTGATTTTATATGTCTATATGCTTGTTACCTGAATGTCAAATTGTTTCCACATATTGGGGAAGTTTTCTACTATTACTTCTGTCCATATTCTTTTTATATCATTTGCATTGGCTCCTTCTTTCTCACTGACACCTATTAGTCTTACATTGTTCATCTTTGCATTGTCTTTCAAATGTCGAATTATTTTTTCCTGCATCCTAGTTGTTTTTAAGAGATCTTTTCTACTTTTTCAGTAGCTGAAATGCAGTCTTCAAGGTCTGAAAGTCTATTTTCACTTTCACTGAAACAGTTTTGCCAGGTTGCAATTGAAGTTTTGGTTTCCTGTATAGCACTTTGAATGTGTTTCATGCATTCTGTTACTTTCCTGTATTGCTCATTCAAGGATTCCATCATTTTTCTATTCTCCTCTAATTTTTTATCAGTGTCATCTTTAGAAGCGCTTAGTACTTTCATTATAGTTGTAATTTCTTTTTTTACCTCAGAAATTATTCCTGATCTGATTTCCTCTATACCTTTCGGCAGTTGCTTCAAGTGTGAGATTTCCAATTTCTTCTATGCTCTTGTCTCTTGCATTTGTTCTGAGTTGGCTCGGGGTCTGAAAGTGCATTTTGCTTCTTTTCTTTGTCATGTTGCATATCCCTGCCTTCTTACCTTTGATGTAGAGCATTGGTAGAGTTCTTACCTTAGCACCAGATCTGGATCCACCAAGTTCAAACTCATCCAGCTGGGTGTGGCTTGGGTCTGCCTGCTGTGCTCCACTTCTTCCTGCTGCAGCCCTTGGAGGCAGACTGGCTGTGCCACTCTGGCAAGATGTTCTGCTCCTGGATCAGCTGGGCAGGTCTTATCTCTATCCTCCCTGCAGGGAGTTCTGCTACAGTTTTCCACACTGGGCCTGTCTGATGGATGAAGTTCTACTCACATGCTAGGCCTGGTTGTTGGTTCCAGTGAGTTTCTGCAGGGGCCCAGGTGGTCTCACTTACATGCTGGGCCTAGCTGCTGGGTCAAATGAGTTTCCAGTGGGCCCAGGACAGTGTCACTCTCATGCCAGGCCTGCTTGCTGGGTCAAATGTTTCTCGTTGGCCCAGAGTGGTCATACTACTAACTTTTCTATTAATTAGAAACAACTAAGGTCTCATTTATATTAAGCTGTGGCCAGTAATCAAATAGGCTGATGGATGGAAAGGAGAGCTGACAGTTGTGTGGTAAAGCATGTGTTTGTGCTACATATGGTTGGCTCTTGATGACAGGGTGTGGGTGTTCCCTTAGTTTCAAAACTTTATCTTTATTTATTTGTTTATTTTTGCTACAGGGAATTGAACTCAGAACCTTACCCTTGCCAGATAGATTCTGTGCTACGGAGTTACATTCCTGGCGTTTGAATTATAAAAGTTAGAACTTGCTGCCCAAATTTCAAAGAAGAGAAAACTACCTTCTCTTTTACTGCTAATAAATGTATCTTGAGAATGGCATCTTTGAGGAAGAGAAGTACTTTCAAATTATGTTTTATCCAAAAAAATATGAACAGCTTATTGGAAATTTTTGAGATCTAGAAAAATGGATAATATTTACTTGTTAAATTGTTACCCTCTTGGACCGGGGAGATAGCTCAGTAGAATAAGTGCTAGCCTGGCAAGCGCAAGGTCCTGAGTTGAATCCCCAGAACTGCAAAAAAAAAAAAAAGATTGTTACCCTCTTGCATGTTCTTTTTTTTTTTTTTTGGTACAGGGTCTCACTACTGACTCATAGTGATCCTCATGCTTATACTTCCCAAGTGTGCATTACAGGCATGCACCTCCACACCCAGACTTGTCTTGCATGTTTTTGTCTTCAAAAGCTTTTTTTTTTTTTTTCGCATCTCCATGTTAATTATGTACAATTATTGATCCTAGTGCACTCACTCTTGAGGATGAAAAAAGAACACTGGCCTATCTGATTAATGGATTTATAAAAATGGTAAGTTTGGGGATAGATATTTCAGTGCACTTAGAAATGTGATATAATTGCTTATCCGCATTCTGATGCAAGCATTTAACATTATATTCCCCAGTGCTGTCTATTTTTTGGGATAAGATAAAATTAGAAAAAATATCACAGTAGGCAGTACTCCTGTGGGCCAAAGTAAGTCAAAATAAACTGATTTCAGGGGAAACAAAATGGAGGGAGATCAGAAGAGGAATTAACTTGTTTATATAGCAAAAACCATGGATGGAAACTCCAGTGGAACAGCTGGACATGGGGGCCCTCTAATGTCTGTATCCATCATGGCTCCATACTCTGTTCTGGTGGCTTCCCTCTTGGACAGACTGGCCCCCTGCAGGATCTATAGCATTTTGTCCCCCAAGCTCTGTAGCCCATCATAAGCTCTGTAGCTCACTTCTGTGTCTGTGGAAGTCCTGTGAGGAATCCCTTTGGATTAACTTGGGTCTAGGACCAGGCACAGAGGCTGGTCAGACCTGGAGACATCTGCACACTGGGTGATTCAAGTCACCAGGACCAGGAATGGAGAGGAATGGCTCCCTGAAGCAGCCTGACTGCCACAGGGTGTCAGCAGGGCACATTGGTACATGTCTGTAATCCCTGCACTCTGGGAGCCAGAGAGAGAAGGATTAGAAATTTGAACTCAGTCTGGGAAACTCAGTGAGACCCTATCTTAACATTCTAAAAAATTCTGAGCTGGCAAAATGCTAAATGTCTTACATTATCCCTGCTACTCACTGCTATAGAACTGCTCACCTAAATGCAGTGGCTTTAAATGTCTGTTTTATTAGTTTCGTGGGTAGGCAGGGAGTAAATAGGCTGCATAGGGAGGTGGGACTCCCAAGGTGCAGTCAGACCAGAGAATGTAGGACAGCTTTGTTCTGATTCCAGGACCTAGTGTTGGCTACTGCAGCTTAGGTTTCCTCCAGGAAGCTCCTTCTTCTCCACCACTCTGTCATCACTTGGGAGTCCCACCCAGCTAGCACACATAGTCTTAGCTTCTTGGGGACATAGACAGAAGCTACAGAGCCTTGGAAGGCCGAAGCTAGACACTGCATGGTGAACTTCACTGCATACCACTGTATTCTGTTGGTTAGTGCAAGTGTAGCACTGGAGGAGAGGAGGACAAGGGACTCTGTTTTAGGAAACATCCAGAGATAACTTGGGACAGGCATAGCCAGGCTTGGTAGTGCATGTCTGCAATCTCATCACGGAGACCAACGAGACAGGAGGATCAGAAGTTCTAGCCTAGCCTGGTTATTCAGTGACAGCTTACCTTGTTTCTAAACAAGAGTAAAGAAGAGAAAAGTAGAGTAGAATCAGTCATTGCAACCTTCTTTGGACACATGCACCGATATACATTCCGAGGCTGAGCAATCTTTGCCTTAGTTCTTGGTGCACAAAGCTGACAAATCCATTGCTACGAGCTCTTGTTGCTTTGCTTTGTTTGAGACAGAGTCTCACTATTCTGCCCATACTGACCTCAAACCCCTGACCTAAAGTGATGCTCTGCCTCAGCCTTCTGCCTTCCAAATAATAGGGACTGCAGGTGCATGCCACCATACCTAGCTTGGAGTTTTCTAGTTTAATAGGAATTATCAGAACCAGCCAGCCTGAGGTAAAACTATTTTGAAAACAACCTTGAAGGCCTAGTTATGTAGCTTGTTAATAAGAGTGCTTGCCTGAAGTTCACAAGGCCCTAGGTTCAATCCTTGGTGCTTTAGACAAGAAACCCAAAAACTTGAAATTGTGGATTATTCAGTCGATATTGATTTAATTGTCCACCTGTCTTGTGGGTCAGATAACAGTTTAGGTAAAAATTCAGGATTTGCCTTTTAATTCCCCTATGGGAGATTACCAGTAGATTTTTACCAAGTGCCTGTCAGTTTAAACAATGTAATGATTGGGCGATATTTATCCTTTTAAGGCTTTGTGTGAGAAGTAGTTGTAAGGGGAAAAGAATATGAGGAAATAAGATGTGCAGCCTGATAGCTCTAGTAAACATAGCAAGGTTAAACTTCAAAGTATAAAATGATTGATGTAGCAGTTAAGTTTTTCCTCCTAATCAGCTGTTCATAAACTTACAGAAATGGGAGGAGAGCAGAGCGTTTAAGGTGAAACTTTCTTCTGTGGCTCCAGCAGCCACTGATGAGCTGCTAAGATCAGATCCCCTTCAGGAAGCAGAAAGTTTTGGTCCTTGTAAGGAAAACCCCTTTGACACATGGTTCCCAAGAAACAAATTTATGTTCTTTAAAAAAGCTGCTGTGGACTAAAAAAAATTCCATGATTTTCTTTTCCATAGTTTTCCTCTAAACCTGGAAAATCTTACTCATATTTTCAGCTTCTGTTTCATGCCCTTTGACTTTTGTGTTCACATTCAAGACCCATGTCATAAGGCTGAGGTAGTAATTGTAGTATTTCAGTTAGATGCCAGGTAAAGTAGCATAAAGCCTTTTGGAGGTTTTTTTGGGGGCGGGGTAAGGGGCAATGAAGGTCGGGTCTTGCTGTGTAGTTCAGTCTGGCCTTGAACTCACTACTTAATGCAGAATGGCCTTGAACTTAGTGGTGATCTTCCTGCCTCACCCTCCTGAGTCCTAAGAATACAGGTGAGCATAAGCACGTCCAGCTCACACATAGCCTTTCTGGCTAGACTATGTTGGTGTGTGTTGCTGGTATACCCTCAAAAGACAATATTGTCTCTTAAACATCTTTCTCTTTGATCCTAGGTTTCCTTTGGGCGTGATTTTGAACAACAGCTCAGTTTTTATGTTGAATCCAGATCGATGTTCTGCAATCTGGAACCTGTTCTTGTACATTTGATTCATGTAAAGATTTTTTTGTTTTATTTGTTTCTTCCTAACAGTAAATGTTAATTGGTTATCTGCACACCATAAATCCATTGTTTACAGGGATTCTGCTGGCTCCATGCTGCTACTGGCCTTTCAGGTCTGAAATGCAGTTTCTCCAAAGTTATAAAAAGTGTATATCTTCACTTATTTTTAATGGTTTTACTGGCCTTTTCTCCAAAATGTGCATATTCTTATTTCTTGCCAGCAGCCATGAGTTAAATGATTTACACTTTCCTTATAGAAGTAATAATTTGAAGTTGTTTATGGCCTTGCCTGAGGTTCCCAACATGCTTTGATTATACAATAGCTCTTGGTAACTGGATGGCTTCTGGGTCAAAAGAGGTAGTAATAGTTCTGTTTGTTACAAAGTAAAGTCCAGACAGCTTTAGTATTTATGACATAAGAACTTGGCAGGCATTTGGAACAAGTAATAAATTGAAAGGAAAATCATATTTTTACTTTGTTTTAACCAGAATTACTTATTAATGAAATAAGTATTCTTAATTAAGGACTTAGAGGACACTGCATGATCCTCCAGCTTTGGATTCCAATTAGAAGCTGTTCCTCTTATTTTATGCTCCTCACTGATCACTTTTTCCACACTCATTTTTGCCCACTACTTGCTTTTTTGTCATAGTAGCTGCAAAAGCTTTTTCATATATGTCCCATGGCTGCAAGAGGTGGAATGCAGTCCAGTGCTGAGTCATGAAATGCCCCACTTCAGCACTCTACAGGACTCCACAGTCTTTCCCTGTAGTGTAGCACCAGTGCCACAGTGCAGAGTTCAGGAACTTTCAGTCCCAACATCACATTTCTGTGGAAAGCTTCCCTGAGGCTCTTTAATTCCTTCATATCATTCAAGGAGAACCATCTTTTCACAATTTTAATGTTTAATTTTTAATTTCTTTTTACTGCTAGTAGGCTACTTAACACAGTTCAGATCTAATGTAGAGGCTTGAGTGTGGGATGAATGTGTTACAACTGAATGATGGGGCCCCATTGTTGCTGTTCTTGTTAGTGCTGTATGGCTAAATTATATGCTGTGCCCTTAGATTTAGAGCTTTCTTTTGAGATCTTTGCGATCTTGAGCTTAGAACGGGGGATATTTGGAAGCAGAGAAATTAACCCTGACTCTTCATTAAACCAGAAAATGGCCATCTGTAATGCTGACTGGAAGAGGTGACTAATTTAGGTGGTGCCTGTCATTCTCTGCCTTGCAGATGTTTTCTCAAGCCTTATCTAGTGGGCCCTCTTGAACCTTTCGGTATTTCAGAGCCTAGACTCACCAGTGTTGGTCCTAGTTAGTTACTTTGCATTGACTTTTTGTGTGTGTGTGTGTGTCTGTGTGTATTTAATGTCCTAATCTCTAAGGATGATGTTAATATGAAAAAAAAAAAGATGTTAATATGCGTTGGCCGTCATTCACTACTTTGTTTTGCAACAAATCCAGAGTGTGAACCGACTGGCAATGGAAACAAGGAAAGTAATGAAAGGAAATCATTCCAGAAAGACAGCTGCATTTGTCCGGGTATGTTGTAGAGATAAAGATTCTCAGACTTTAAAACTCTAGTCGGGGGGGCCTGGGCGGGATGGCTCAGTGGTCTAGGGCGCCTGCTTGGGAAGGCTTGGGCGAATTCAGGGACTGTGGTTCCATCCCCGGCGCCACATGCTGTGTCAGCCCTGCCCTCGGGGTGGGCTGAGCTGGCCATAAAAATGAGTGAATAAACAAACAAAGGTTCTGAAACAATGAATGAATGAATGAATGAATGAATAAAATAAAACTCTAGTGGGCTCTTTAGTCTGTGAGTTACCAAGTTGCTGTTCATGGAAAAGGACAAATGTATTGAAATAAGGGTAGTTTAATATTGATCTTTAAGATGAAATTTCCCTGCTATCTATGATTAATTTTCTTATTGTTTGTAAAAGAAATGATCAAAGGAATCTGAATTTTAATACAAATTGAACATCTCTAATATAAAAATCCAAAATATTCCAGTCTAAAACTTGTTGACTACCAACAGTGCCACAAATGTAAAATTTCACACTATGAAACTTTATTTCACCCTGAGGAGGTAACTCAGAGGCATAAGTATCTACCTAGCAAGCGCAAGGTCCTGAGTTCGATCCTCAGTACAAACACAGACAAACAAAAAACAAACAAACAACAAAAAAACCCAAACCTTTATTTCACACATAAGATTACCTGTATACCACATGTGTAAATTGCTTTTGCTGTATTGTTTTGGCTGAATTGTTTTTTACGGGAGGTTTATTGTTTTTTTGGTGCTGAAGACCGAGCCCAGGATTTCCAGCTTGCTAGGCAAGCAGTGTACTGCTGAGCCAAACCCCAGCTCCTATAAGTTTCATATGAAACACAAATTAATTCTGTATTTAGGTTTGGGATCCATTGTCAAAATATCTTATTATGTGTGTGCAGATATTCCAGTTTCCAAAACATCTTTTTGAAACACTTCTGGCCCCGAACATTTCAGATAAGGGTTGTTCAAAGTGTGTGTTTTGAGAAGGGGATCCAGGTGGATTTACATTTGTGTGTGCCTGCTGAATTACCTCTCACTTCCTCTAATACACTATTCTAATACTAGAAAGTACTTTTCTAACATAATATCATTATGTGTGTGGCTTGCTTATAACTGGAAAGCTTAGCCCTCTTTTTTCTTTGTAAGCACAGTGCCCCAAAGTTTGAAAAGAAATTTCAGCACCTTGAGTATGCGCCTCAGAATTGTATTACAGTAATACATGTCCATGTCTTTAAACTGCAGTGGTGCTGAAGTGATGATGGTACTTGAGCATCATAGAAGCACTGCATCCCTGCATCTGGGTACCGTGTGCTCCTGTCCTCAGAGTCCACCACCCTCAGGCTACTTGTAGCAGTCCTTCTTTCTGGTCCTGCCATAGTCCCAAATAATGATTCTAAAAGATAGTTTCTTAATTTACAAGAACTAAGTGATGCCTAAACAGTTTCTCCAGTGAAGAATTGCTTTTTCTACACTGTAGTCTCTTCATTCCCCACTCCTCATCCTCCCAAGAATTGTCAGATATACAGGAAAGGCAAGAGAGCAAAATGGGAGGGAGTACTAGGGGAGAAAATGGAGTGATGGATTATTGTTTTTGCTCGAAACATAAGATGAATGAAAATGGGAATGTGGGACTGTACCAGTGCAGCATTGCCCACCTAATGCTTTCTCTGCCCATCTCTCTAGGCCTGTGTCGCCTACTGCTTCATCACCATTCCGTCCCTGGTGGGAATATTTACGCGCCTCAACCTCTACCTGCATTCTGGTCAGGTTGCCCTGGCTAACCAGTGCCTCTCCCAAGGTGAGCCAACTGTGTCCTGGCCTGATTGCCCCTTGCTGCTGAGAAAAGCAGACTTAATCTGGCCAGGCATGTGCACGCATGTGTGTGTGTGTGTGTGTGTGTGTGTGTGTGTGTGTGTGTGTTTGCCTGCATGCATAGAGAGGTTCCCTTAAGAAAAGAAAAATTATCAGTAAATGTTGAATCTTTGTTTTGTTTTATTTTGGTGACACCAGGTCTTGATTACAAGGCCTTTACATTGAGTTACAGATTCAGCCCTTTAAAAAAAAGAAAAAAGTTTGTAAGTTTTGAGGCAGTCTCATAAAGTCTTAAGTTGCTCAGGCTGGGCTTGAATTCATAATTCCTAACTCAGACTCCCAGAGCTCTGCAATTACAGGTATGTGACTATGTTCAGTTGAATCTGTTTCTCTTGGAAGCACATTAATGACCCATATGTGTATAGAGCCAGGTAGAGTTGGATTACAGAACAAAGATAACTTCCTCTAAAACCCTTCCGAAGTCCATCCCAGCCTATGTCTGCTAGGCTTTTGCTGGTGCTGGGCTGAGGACAGCTGAATGTGAGAGGAATTAGGGCTACTTGGCCATAGCAGCATCCTGTTTAGTTTTTGTTGTGTTTGTGTGCATAAAACCTTAGAGACACACCAGTGCAATCTGGTTGTGCCAAAGAAACCCTGTCATAGGCATAGGAGCTGCCCCTGAAGGTATTTGGGCTATGTCTCAGCTAAGAAACAACCTCAGAGAGCATCAGAAGAGGGCTGGGAAGGTGTGGGGGAGAAGGTAAGGAAGCCACATAGTGTGATCTGTGGTCACCTGGGAAGTGACAGCAAGCCCACCTGGGTGTGACCTCACCTGAAGGGAGAGGAACACAGTTCTTTATCTTTTTCTCTTTTGTATGATCACTGGGCACCACTTTTGGGGCACAAACCTCCTGGCACTTTGGCCCACCCTACTCCTGAGCTCCGAGAATGCCCTCAGGTGAAATCCCCAGGCACTTTGGTTACCTGCTTCAGCGCTGGGCCCAGGGCTTCACTTGGAGCCCTGCAGAGTGGTAGCAAAGTGTCCATCCAGCGGGTCACACCATAGAATATAAAAGGGATCCTGCCATGACATTTAGGGAGCAGCGGTTGTGTGCAAAGCCTTCTCTACACATGATCTTGCTTTGTCCAACCAACAAACACATGAGGCTGGTCCTGAGGTTGGTGCCCTTTGCCAGGTGAGGAACTGATGCAGGTTGTAGGCAAGAAGCTGACCTGGTACAGGTCTACCAGTGAGTGGCTGAGTGACTGAGTAGCCATGACTTTCACCATAGGATACATTAGGTAGCTGCTACACAAACAGCTGGAAGCATATATGACAACCAGGAGATTTCAGTAGCTCCAGGTGAGATATAGCTAGCTGTCCTCAGCCCCCAACCCACACTTATGGATTACTCTGTGCTTGGTGCTTTACCGCTTGCTGACACTGGCCTATGTGAGTCCTCTGGGCCTATTGGAAAGTAGGAGCTCTACTCTGTTCCAAAAAAAATCTCTTCCTGTTCTTTTGACATATGGCATGGCAGGCCTGTTTGGCATCTGTACCTTAACTGAGCTTGAGGAGCTGAGTCAGGGTGTCAGCAAACATGGTTACCCTGTAGGAACCTTTTTATACTTTTCGGTTTTACTGTCAATCCCTTGGGGAAAGTTGGGGATGTGGCTCAGTGGCAGAATGCCTGCCCAGCAAGTCCGAGCATTGAGAATTCAACCCCTTTTTCCTGGATCCCATGTGATCCAGTACCTGCCTTCTGTCTTCACCTTAAAACAGGCTTTAGCCAGGAAAGACTTTTTCTGTCATTTCAATGTACTAAGATGCTTCCCAAGTGAGAAGCTCTGTACGTGCTCTTCCCTCTCTCTAGGATGTTCTTTCCCTCAGATATTTGCTGTTAAATTATTGTTTTTGCGAGGCAAGTGATGAGAATCAAGATAAGACTAGTAGCTTTATGCTTTATGGGTTTTTTTTTGTTTGTAATGCTAAGGATTGAGCTTGGACCCTTGAGCATGTGGTCAAGTGCTCTACCACTGAGCTGCATCCAGCCAAAGCAGCAGCTCTTGTGGGCCCCACTGGCCCAAGTAGCTGCTCTGTCATTCTCTATTGTTGCCCTTATTATCATCATCCCACACATCCAAGCTGACATTTTCTTACTGTTACTTTGTTTATTGTCTAGAACAGACACCTGTGCTCTTTGTGTGTTGATAAACGTGGAATTTCTTGCTTTGCTAAGGATGGTAGATTAGCAAGGAACACAGACAAAAAGTAGAAGCCTAAACCTGATGATGTGCAAAATGAAAATTAAAAGATACTTCTTTGGATGCTAGAAAGGTTAAATCTTCTTGTGCATTGGTTCCTTCTTGGAAAGCTCAAGGGAAGTTTAGGTACAAGCAGGACTTGAGAATTTTGTTTCAGCTGCATTGTTTCAACGGATCATGAATTGTAGAGATCAGAGGTAAAGACATCAAGTGAGGGCTCTGTAAGCCTTAAAGATTCTTCATCTAACTTTATAAAATAAGGACGCTGAATATTGTAGATCTCAGACAAATTTATTACTGAAGCACCTATCTATTGGGCTTCATACTATTAACAAAAGAATTTCTCAAGCTAATTACATCTTCTCCTTGATTAAAGATTTGCTGTTCCAAGAAGTGTTCAAGCAGAGTTTGAAGAATTCCCCCCCCCCCCCGGGTGCTGCCCAATAGTGGTGTACACCAAGGGTCCTGTTTTCATGTGCACAGTTGGAACTCTAGGCTCCTCACTACCTGATCCCTCACTTGAAGGGACTACTGGGAGGAGGAATGTGGTATCCACTCCATGTTTAGAGGTTTATTTGATGATTTAATGCAGGTCTCAAAATAGTGTGCTACTAATCCTTAAAAGCTTATTATTGTTGTTTTAAAAGCCACACATAGCAGTTGCTGGCCAGAATAAATGCATTCAATTACTGAGATGGGAAAGGCTAAATATAAATTAAATGAAGCTCAGGGAAATAGGCTGTTTTGGTTTGTGTCCCTGAATATCCTCCCTTTTCTGCTTAGAAAACATTGCCCTTCCCCATTTCATTTACTTGCCTTCCTCAATCCATCTTCAGTTGCATCTTCTCTGTCAGCCTGTGCATTCGCCAGACTGAGTTCAGCCCAACAAATAAACTTGTGAGCCCTCCATTGGGCCAGTGCCATGGAGGTTCAGTGTAGGGAAGGCTGGTTTTGTTCCTTTGCTTACAGCTCTGCTCATGTAGACTGGATCATGCTAGGACTTGGTGCAAGTCCTCTTGCCTGTCACCCTGGAGTACTTCAGAGAAGCAGAAGACTTGCAAATCATATCTTTGGTCGTATGCTTCTCACCTAGACAAGCCCAGAAATGTGTCTTTTTTTAAGCCCGTGTACCAAGTGTAACTTTACTCTTCTTTATCAGTGGCTGTTTCTGAATGATCATTAACATGCCCCAGCAAGAGCAGATTGCTTTGCTCTTTATTTTATAGTTTTACTTTTGTCTTTTTATCTTTATAGTTTGTTTTCTCAAAAGTGGTAGTACAGTGAGCCCATCGAAACTCATGTTCCTCATTTGAGGGCTCAACTAACCACAGATGGAAAATATTTGAGGACGAGGAGGAGAAAAGTTGCATCTATACTGAACATGTATGAATTTTTTCCTTTGTCATTACTCCCTAAGCAATATAACAGCCACTTGAACAGGGCCTCATAAGTAATCTAGAGATGATTTAAAGTACACAGAAGATGTGCATAGGTTACATGCAAGTTCTATGCCATTTTGTATGAGGGATGAAGGATCGTCCATTGTGTTATCCACAGGGATCCTGAAATCTATCCCCTGCAAATAGTAAAGGATGACTATATCTTACAGTGGAAGTAGTGTTTAAAGTAGGTCTTAAAAGAATATATATTTATGAGGAGTGTGTGAAAAGGGGTAGAGGAAGGAATTATCAGCATTCTAGGTAAAATGAATAGTATGAAAGACATAGAAGAGTTTAATTACCTCTTGGCCAACAGTAAAATACTAAGACAAGATCCTAATTAATGATGACATTTTCCCCTGGTACTGGGGATTGAACCCCCCAGGCTTTGTTTTTTTTTCTTTTGTTTTGTTTTTTGATACAGTGTCTCTACACAGCTCAGTGATCCTTCTGTCTCAGCCTCCCCAGCACTGGGATTGCTGGTGTACGCCACCATGGTTTCAGTGACTGGGACAGGCACCTGAAATTCCAGGTCCAGTACTGCATGGGGTTCCAGGGATCAAACTTGGGACCTTGCGCTTGCCAGGTTCTTTTTTTTTTTAATTTAAATAAACTTTTTTATTTGCCTTCAACTAATAAGTAATAGAAAGCAAGCTATTATAGAGAATATAATTAATATTCAATAAATGTTTTATAAAGGAGAAAAAAATATCTAGAGCCTATCAAGAAAGGTAGCATGAGCACAATAACTTAAGATCTTTGAAGTTGTCCTGTAACAAACCTGCATTGCTAGCTTGGGTCCAAGAAAACAAAGTTAGCATAAATTCAATTAATTCATCACAGAGACAGAAACTTAGTGCTAAAAGTAATTTAAAACAAAAAATAATTTAGTATAACATTAGTCATTCTTTGGTAATAGCTGAATGCTTAGAAAGCATAATTTACACTGAATAATATACCATTCATGATTTAACATATTGCAGTAAACAATCTTGTTACATTTTTATTTTTTTATTAATTTTAATGAAAAGAAATAGCAGTGACACAGTTTCACAACAGGTTAGTAGAACAGTTCCAATAATCAATACATTGCATATTGCTGTCTTCGTCGTATTTGTTCAGAATGCAAGATGCAGACTTGATATCTTGTATAAATACTATTAGTACAAATATTTCTTCTCATTGAATTGAGAGAAAGTAGCTATATGTATAGGCCAGTAGTCCATAACAGTAGGTTATCAGCACAACTGGCAATGTCGGGAACTGTTGACGAGCCTTTTACAGCTCAGTGTGTTAATATGACTTTACTTTTTGTACCTTATGGTTACACTTTTCTGCCAGATGATTAAGACCAAGGTAAAGCAAGACCTATATAACAAAAGATGTAACTTTTGTATCTGCCAAGGTCATTCAAATCCCCTCAGGATTTACCCTGAAACCATGCAGAGGTCTTTGTAGATCTTTTGACAGTGTCAGCCCTCTGGATGAGTCACAGTCATTGCCTGACCAATTTGCTGTCTGTGAAAGCCTGAGAGAATGCTTTCTCTCTGGGTGACTCTCCTTAAGAACACTATACATTGTCAATCAGTTGCCTCTGTGACTTCATAATCTCCTTGATCAGAAAATTTGGGATCCCACTAAGTTACAGGTTGTTACAGTACACGTTGTCTTAGGTCCTGAGTCCTCACTGACCTTAAAAGGCTAGGGCTAAAAATTGGTTATCCTTATAGCCCTTCTTTTTCTCTAAATTTTGGGTCTGCCAACTTAAGTTGTTAACTCTCCAGAAGAGAAGCTTAATGACATTTTTCCCTATAACATAGACATTTGTGCTTAACATCACTATGTTTCTGAATATCAAATACCTTAACATAAATGACATAACATGGAACATGTATTTTCTATAAATCGTTTGTGTCAGTTATTCTTCTCTCATTGGTGGGACAAAAACCTGACACACAAAGTCAAGGAAGAAAGGTTCATTTAGCTGACAGTTCATGGAAGTTTCATTCCATACTTGGATGGCTCCAAGGTAGACTGGCACATGGCAGAAAGCAGCAGTTCAATCCCAGCACTTGGGAGGCTGAGGCAGGAGGATCAGTGCAAGTTCAAGACCAGTGTAGGTTACAAAAGTGAGCTCAAGGCCAGCCTGAACTGCATAGTGAGACCCTGTCTCAAAAAGACCAAAAAAAAAAAAAAAAAAAAAAAAAAGAAAGCAGCAGTTCATTGTGGGGGAACAGCAACACACTAAGAATGGCAACTAAGAGGGAGTCTGTTTCTCTGTCTCTCTTATATTAAATTCAGGCTCTTTGCCTTAGGCTATCTGCCTCTGCTCACAACCACAATCCCAGCAGTACTCAGACCCATAATCCCATCCTTGGATCACTCATAATCCCAGTGTATCATGAGTTAATGTCAAAATTTAGAAGTCCCTGCCCGTGATTGCATGAAGCTTTGGAGGGACAACTAGACACCAGGTATAACATCGTTGATATTCTAAATTTTAAATCCCTATAGAACGTGAAAACAGTAAGTACACATTTTTACATAGAAATTTAGGAATTTAGCCCGGGCGTGGTGGTGGGTGCCTGTAATCCCAGCACTTGGGAGGCTGAGGCAGGAGGATCAGTGCAAGTTCGAGATCTGCCTGGGCTACAAAAGTGAGCTCAAGGCCAGCCTGAACTGCATAGCGAGACCTTGTCTCAAAAAGATAAAAAAAAAAAAATTTAGAAATTTAGCTATATGTTAAATTACAGCAGAACAATCCTTTAGCATTTTTTCTTGTCTCCTATTCTTTTATTATTGTTACTATTTTTAAACAAACATTTATTTGGGAGAGGGTATAGCAATCACTGATATGATATTAGAGGACCAAAGTGACAGGCATTCCAAGCATATTTTTGGTATTGCTCAGTGCATCCTTAGTCCAGGTACTTTGACTCACCAAACTATATCCCCATCCCAAGCCCCAGGGTTTTTCTGCTGAATTACATATCTAGCCCAGTTTTTAATTTTGGAACAGGCTTTCACTAAATTGTCCAGGATAGGCTCAACTTATGATCCTCCTGCTTGAACATTCCAGAAGTTGAAATTACAGGCATGCATCACCACTTCTGGCTAACAGTGACTTTTAAGTCTCCAAATGCATTGGTGCCAACCCTAACATAGGAAGCCAACAGCTCTCAGACATGTGGATGACCTTTCTGTACCTCAGTTTCCTCATCTATAAAGTGGAGAGCCTCAATGGTATTTGTAAAGCATAAATGTGATAAAAGTGGCCTTAAAGCACTTGGCCTCCTGGCATATACACAGTCACTGCTCCGTGATCATCATAACCTCTCACAATGACAGTGTGCCTTGGTGTTAGAGATGTGGTGTGCATTGACTCTATTCTACTTTTGCAGTTTTGGAGCCAAATGAATTCTCATATGCAAAACCTTAAGGAATCAACAAGAAAACCAATATTTCAAATATAATAGCTCAATTATGCTGGAAAGAAAAGATTTTCAGTTTCTCCAAAGCTGGATCAGAGTAGAGAAAGCAAGTTAAGCAAAGTATAGTAATGTACAACCTGGAGTGGTTTTGGTATTGTCACTGATAACACTTCTCTCATCTCTCCTTTTTAAATTGTTCCCTTTTACTTTGTTTTTCATATGTTCATCCCAGAGCTCTAGGTCATATCTTTAAAAATACCATCCTTGGCCTCTGCAGCCTCCCAAGCCCCAAACGAAAAAATGAGTTCAAGTTATCCTGTAGAGGAGTCTGTCCTGGGCTGGGATGATAGCTCAGTGACGCAGTGCTTGCCTGGCAAGTACAAGATCTTAAGTTCAATTCCTAATACCATAAAAAAAGCAAAAGAGGAGTCCTGCATCCTTTGTTTCCTTTATTGTCCTTGTTGCCATTGTTATTTAACAAGTAGATAGGTCAGTAATATCGGCTTCACCCACTCCAAGAGCACCTCTCCATGCAGTCTTATCTGTCTGGTTCTTGGTTCTGTCTCGGCTCCCAGTATATTGCCTTCCTCATGGGTGCTTGCTAAGTGCTGTAAATGAATGGCAGCTGGGAATATTAATATGGATCGTTCTTAATAATTCTGATAAAAGTGAAATGGTAACAAACCTTTTCACGTTATGGCCACATTTGGCCTTTCCTCTTCCTAGAGTGTACAGGTGGCTTACAAAGGAAAAGAGTGGTAACCATTCATTTCTCAAGTCCCTATGGTTATACTTAGTATTTCTTTTTCTTTTTTGATTGTTTTTTAATCATGGAGAAAAAAAGATAAAATAGCAATGAAACAGTTTCAAAACAGGTTAGTAGGACAGTTACAATAGTTAATACATTGCATATTGCCTTTGTATTAGTTATTTCGACAAGGTGCAGTCGTGCAATCTTGTCTAAACAATGTTAGTACAAACCTTTCTTCTGATTGAACTAAGGGAAAGATATATATCTATCTTAAATTGTATACATACACATATTTTTTCACAACAAAAGTCCTTTTTTGATTTTGAGTTCTTCAATTCATTTTAATGAGAAAAAAAGAAATGAAACAGTTTGAACACAAGTTAATAGTGTTTTTTTTTTTTTTTTCAGGACCAGGGTTCACACTTAAGATCTTGCACTTGCCAGGCAGGCCCTTGTGCTGATGCTATCTCCCCAGCCCCTGAAACAAGTTAATATAGTAGTTACAATAATTAATACCATGCATATTGTTTTCTTTATGATAATTACTCAGAGGACAAGATACAGGCCTGATATCTTGTCTCAGCAATGTAAGTACAAACTTTTATTGTCAATGAACTAAGACAAAGTACCTGTATATATATCCTAAGTCTCTTGTGTATACATGTGTGTGTGTATATATACATATGTATGTATATATATATATTTCTTTTTAAAGTTTCTTATACTAGGAAAAAGTATCATACAATGTCTTTAAGTAGTATAAGATTATAGGTCAAAGATACAGTATGAATCAAAACAAAAATTACAATTAAACCATATTTGGGAAATTAACTAAATATTAATTAATAATTAAATTAAATATTTCAAAACAATATTCCAAAATTCAAATCAAATTGTGAGTCCAACTTACAGGCCAGAATGTTATGTATCATAGGTATGAATCTGTAATCAATTCAGAATACTCACATTGTATTTGAATAGGTTAATATATACAAAGATATTAACTAAGAAGAAGTTTCCATGTTAGTAAAGAATTACTAAAAATAATACATAACATAAATCCTGGAATAGCAAATATATGACCAGAACATCTAACAATTTAGAGACAGGATATTGCACAAAGGTCTAGTATGCTGTGTACATGGATGGTGTCCATGACGTTTATTGGTGCTCAGGTGTCACTTGGGGGACGAGCTACTGCTATTTCCTTGTTATCCACTCTGTAGAATCAGACAGAATCATGACCCATAGAGTGCTGGAGAAATCCATTTGTAGAATATGCTGATGGACATATTCTGCTACTGTATACAAAATAGTTGAAAGACTGCTTTTGTATACCTCTTTTTCTCCTATGTTTGTTTGCCCTGTTTGGGGGGGTTCTTTTCATTCTCCATTATGGAGTTGTGGTCATTTTGATCCTTCTCTTTTAGTAAATGGTTGGCTTTGTCATCATGAAATTCTTTAGTTGATCTTTGTCCTGGAGGTATTTCACTTCCCTATTGAACTTGAAGGAGAGTTTTGCAGGGTATAGGAGTGTGGGCTGGAATTTGTTTTCTTACAAGTCTTAAAGTACTTTACTCCATGTTCTTCTTGACTTAATGGTTTGTAAAGAGAACTCTGCCATTATTCTGATGGGTTTTCCTTTTAATGTGATCTGTTTCTTTTCTGTAGTGGCTTTTATTATACCATTCCTGTGCTGAGTTTTGGGGATCTGGATTATTATATATCTGGGTGTGGTTTTAATTGGGTTGATGTTATTTGGAGTCCTGTATGCTTTAGTTAAGTGAATGTCAAATTGTTTCCCCATATTTGGAAAGTTTTCTGCTATTATTTTTGCCCTCTGCCCGTATTCTTTTTATGTCATTTGTACAGACTCCTTCTTTCTCATTGATGGCTATTAGTCTTATGTAATAACACAGAGATAAGACCGAAAGCCAGTTGGTGTCCCTAGACGTGGTGAGATATGGACCGAGCCTGGGGAAGGCTGCTTTCTGCTCCTTGGGAGTCCTAGAAAGCTGGGACTTGAGGTTGCAGGTGGTGGCTTTTTATGGTTTATGTCTAGTTGTCCCCCCAAAGCCTCATGCAGTCATGGGCAGGTACTTCTATAGATTGAGACTTGACTCATGAGTCACTGGGATATGTGATTTAGTACTGATCTAGAGTTTGAGACTTGATCCATGATCCCTGGGATTATGTGTTTTAAGTACTTTTGGGATTATGGATATAGCCTAAGGTGGATAGACTGTGGCAGAGAGCCTGAAAAGTAATACAAAGAGAGGCAGAGAGACAGACTCATGCTGTTGCTCTCCACTCCCCTGTTTGGTTGGTGTCCTCTGTTTCTTTTTTTTTTTTTTTTTGCTTTTTGAGACAGGGTCTCACTGTGCAGTTCAGGCTGGCTTTGAGCTCACTTTTGTAGCCCAGGCTGGTCTTGAACTCACAACAATCCTCCTGCCTCAGCCTCCCAAGTGCTGGGATTACAGGCGTGAGCCACCCCGCCCGGTTCCTCTGTTTAGATTGTTGCTGTTCCA